>PRKT01000142.1:388743-452490 GCA_003671525.1 Saccostrea glomerata
TTGAAAATTCTACCACCTATATATAGTAAAATACAGAGAAACTTCTTACAATAGGAACATTTGAAAATTCTACCACCTATATATAGTAAAATACAGAGAAACTTCTTACAATAGGAACATTTGAAAATTCTACCACCTATATATAGTAAAATACAGAGAAACTTCTTACAATAGGAACACTTGAAAATTCTACCACCTATATATAGTAAAATACAGAGAAACTTCTTACAATAGGAACATTTGAAAATTCCACCACAAAAATAAAACAAGACATAAATATATATGTTTATAACTGTATTAGTGGAAGAGCTTTATAAAGGTTTGGATACTCAGTATCTGAAGATGTTAGATAATGTTAGTGTTATACATGTATAAAGTTATTGTATTTCTTAATGAAGGTGTTTGGCTTGGCATCCTATTACACATGGAAATGCCATTACATTATATAAACAGATTAGCATGACATTGATAAGAAGTCTCCTTGTTCTGTTAAGGAAGCTTACCCTGCTCCCACACCCCCCTTTTACACTCGCAGCACTGAGCATCCGTTAGAGGACAGGTACAGGCGTGGACAGAGAGGCACCGCGTACCGTGACACACCCAGGCCTCACAGAAATCACAGATCGCACCCTGTTATAGAGACCAAAAATATTCTGATAGAAATTTATACTACAAGGAACAGTATTCTTCATGTTGAAGTAAATATTGAAATTGGAGGCTATGACATAAATAATATATTTTGTTTAATTTCAGCTGACTATAACTTACCACCATTGCAAGCCCAGTTGTATTCGTTCCAGAATGTTTTATGCAACAGTCACCGAATTTTGCCATACATTTTTGTTTACCTTGAATAAAATATAACATAATTAAATTAAATTAAATTAACAAGTCTAAAATCATTTTTACTAATATTTTACTTGTATGATACATCATGATATTTAATACACAGCTAGGTAATGAAGTAAAAACGTGTATTTAAATTCTTTCTTGTCTTCAAAAATCTATCTCTCTACTTGATTCAATAGCATATACATGTATTTTGAAATAAATGTTTTGAACTGTACATGGGGATGAAAACACAAAGGATCTATGTAAATCTTTAATTGTAAACTATGACATGAACTACATTTCTACATACAGCTTACCACAATGTCCACACACAGGAAGTCTTTGTAACGCTGAACAGAAATAACAGAAGGCTCGATTCTTCTGGGATCTGTGGGAAATATCAAAGATCTTGATCAGGTCTCAAAAAGATGGACAAGTAAATTAATACAGTGTCTTTGTTTTAATAAATTAACAAGAAAAAACAGCTTCCACATTAGAACAACAAGTTAGGTAAATCACACAAAAAAATATTTAACTTCTAACTAAGTCTTAACAACCTTCATCAGCATTTTCCAGTAACCATTTGCATTTTTCTTATTTTTTATATGAAAAAAAAATTAAGCTAAAATACTCTGAACAAGAACTAAAAGTGATAATTTAGACTAAAACATGATCAATATAGGAACTCACATGTGAAGATAAATAAAAATATAGAAAATTCATTACCGTTTACATTGATCACACTCCTGAAAAGAAACAAAATCAGTCATAAATCTGTTTGTCAGAAATGTTTATGAATGATATTAACATATTTAGCAACTAAAACTTCTCATCCATTGGATAGGTCCAGAACAATCTCTTCTTTTGGATATAGTATATAAAGCTTTTCAAAATAACTTGATAAGGCTTTTTATATGCCCTTTTCACAAAAATATATATATTTTTTTATAAAGAAACAAAAATTGCAAGTTTTTGATTAATATTCATATAACTTCAAAAAACTATTACATATACAATTTAAATCAAAGATACTTCTAACATTGTAGATTTTGAATACTTTAGGAAAAAGTTTGAGTAGCTGCATGTTACACTGTGTGCATTGAGGCATGGATGGAAGTATGATTGTTTCTCATAATTGTTGAATTATTACCAACCAATACTTTTGATAATAATAACTGACCCCTTTCATAAATTGAAAATTTCATACTAAAAATAACTTATAATACTTATAATAAAATAGCCCCAAAACTTAAATATTAAGAATTTTTATCACAAAATCTCTCAAGGAGACACAATTTGATAAATGATTTTTACATACAATGTTTTCAGAATAATTCAAGGTTGCACCACAGTGTAACTTTTTGTACATTCTGAAAAAATTAAATAACCTGTCTAAAAAAAGTGAAATGAAATGTAACAGAGACCATTTTGTGCATCTGCTGGGGATTGAACCTTGAGCCTCTGGCTTTAAGGCTAACCCTTAACCTTTAGCACAAGATTGACAAGCCAGAGCCCTGGGTTCAAACCCTTGCAGAGGCACAAAATTTTCTATGTTACATTTGGCACCCACAGTGGGACCCAGATGTTCTCTTGCAGGTGAGAGAGTGATTGTCTTTAGAACTTTGCCCTACAGGTGTCAGCACACCAAAAGAGATGAAGACATCCCATTCAATGGAGGGGGAGAATGAGAGGGGGTAGTGTAAGATATATGGCATCCTACTAGCTTGGGCTAGTGGGTTAACCAGATTGGGCACAGTTTTCCTTTTTCGGGGAATTATTACTATAAAAGGGAACTATTACTCTTTTCAGTAATAAAAACCTTACTCAATTCGGGAATTTTTTTCACATTTTTTTTAAAATGCCTCAAATCCATTTCTTAACTAAAAGGTGCATAAAAAATACGATGTGACATGTTTAATCTTGATTTAACAAACCTCGCTGACCAAAAAATTCGGTCCTTCAATGCTGCAGACAAGAGTAAGATGAGATTCAATCATTCTAAAACCATTTTAAAAGAATATCATTTGAAATTTAATATTTCAAATAATAATTTTCATCTGTAAAAGAAGCAATGGTATTTAAAATTATTTTTACGATGTCATTTAAAGAAATAGTATAAGATTAAATTAGAACGAATAATCTTATGAACGAGTTTGCAGGTGCTGAACGTATCCAATCTCACAATTTTAACACAAGTAAGCTTCCATTAGAAATCTATATCATGGAAATATTTCATCAATCTTTTTCAGCTTTTTGCAGTAATAAATATTGCAGTTTTGAGCACACATACACTTAATAGCGAGCGCAGCGAGCGTCGCGAAGCGAGCTCAAAAGATTAACGTGTAAGAACAGAGGAAATTCGGAATGAAATCTGTACATACGTCAGGCAAATTTCTATGTGAAACATTCCCAGAATTCTTTACTACCCAATGTCCTTTGCGGGAATAAATAAATAAACAAATAATAACGTAAAACATAAAAGGCTATCAGTTTGTAGAAATATTTCAAAGAAACAAAAAATAACTCAGCAAAGTTTTTCGACCAAAATTGAACTAGGTCTATAATTTCATCCAGACACTCGGCTGTCTCCGTTAGCTCCAACGAGTTCCATGACGTCTTGTGACGTCACAGTAGTCGAGACGTCTCGTGCAGCTTGATGTTTGAAGTGGCAGATCAATTTTTCAAGTTTTTGATGGTACAACTGCGCTCACCCCAACGGTCACACCGTAAAACATATCAGACAATAAATATTTAGAAGATGTGAAAATATTCTTGCACTTTATCTTTTATTCAAAATGAACACGAAAGTAGAGGCTACACTAGAGATCAGTAATGTTTTTATTACTGAAAAGAGTAATAGTTCCCTTTTATAGTAATACTTCCCCGAAAACGGAACTGTGCCCAACCTGTTAACCCCTTATCTCAACTGGTTGAGCACTGGACTGGTGAGCCAGAGCCCTGGGTACAATCCCCAGCAGTGGCAAAAAATTGTCTCTGTTTCAAAAACGCTAAATCAAGCTATTCTGAATAGCTTATTAAAGCTATATATCCAAATCAAGGAGAATATAGCGGACCTGCTAGAGAGCAACCTGGTAAGAAACACATTTCAACACTTTAACCTGATGTAGACTAATCGCAACACTTAATGATGATGCTCTATATTTTTAGAATTTTTCATAATCATCGGTAATTTTTATCTGCTGGTTTGTTATACTGAAAGGAACTGTCAAACACTTCCGAGGAAATTCGAAATAAACACATGCTTATTAAAGTTTCTTCACATGTGACTTTCACTGACTTACCATGAGGAAATTGCAGGGCATCTGTGCTAAAGATTTTTCTGCGTTTCTCATCTCTTTCTGTCTCTCTTTTTGTTTCTCTGCTTTCTTTCGCTGTCCTGTCTTTTTCTTCGGCATTTTGACAAATACTTTCCCGAGAGTGACAGTTCTCTACAAGAGTTCACTACCCTTCTTGCTGGCAACTTCCGTTTGAAATTATTTGAACAGTTCATCCCATTTAAATTCGGATGGGAAAGTTGAAAGAATGAACGGAAGCTAAATATAATATGGAGGGGTCGGGGGTATTATTTTGTATAGTGATTATTTATGTTTACTTTTTCAAAATCTTTGTGCAAACTTATGATGATTGAAAATATTTTTATAATTGTTTTTACATTCATATATATCATACTTTCATGTATACACAAAATGGTTATTTCAACTTAATTTTTGTGCCTCCTTTACCTTTCTTTTTTTAATTTCTGCAAAAAGACAGTTCTCACTAAACATTTATTGACTATTCATTTTGCAAATCAATGACCCTCTTCCCCCTAGAAGATTAAATTTTGTGATACGAAATACTTTGGTATGTAATAGCTTTTCCTTTCCCTTACTGCACATGCGCGATTCTTTAACATAAACAGGAAATCGCCCGAAAATAGATTAGGGGGGCCTGTCAAATATTGTAAGTTGCAACAACGTTTGACGACAAATGAAATAATGGGTTTGGAGCCTTTAGAGTTTGCCGAATGCTTGACAGACAGTCCTTCATTTAGGGAAAAACTACATGATCACGAAAAAGAGCTTGATAGGACAAATAAAGCCATCAAGTCTCTGGTGAATGATGGCAAGGAGCTTGTCAATGCAGCCAAACGTAAGACATTAACTTGTGTCGGAATATTTATTGTGCATTTATTTTTTTTTTTCATTAATAACATTGATGTAACTTTTTTGTATGGGCAACAAATTAATAGTGCAAATGATTTTGCAATATGCACAAGAAACTTCTTACAATAGGAACATTTGAAAATTCCACCACAAAAATAAAGCAAGACATAAATATCCATGTTTATAACTGTATTAATGGAAGAGCTTTATAAAGGTTTGGATACTCAGTATCTGAAGAAGTCAGATAATGTTAGTGTTATATAAAGTTATTGTATTTCTTAATGAAGGTGTTTGGCTTGGCATCATACTACACATGGAAATGCCATTACCAGGTACATTATATAAACAGATTAGAATGACACTGATAAGAAGTCTCCTTGTTCTGTTAAGGAAGCTTACCCTGCTCCCACACCCCCCTTTTACACTCGCAGCACTGAGCATCCGTTAGAGGACAGGTACAGGCGTGGACAGAGAGGCACCGCGTACCGTGACACACCCAGGCCTCACAGAAATCACAGATCGCACCCTGTTATAGAGACCAAAAATATTCTGATAGAAATTTATACTACAAGGAACAGTATTCTTCATGTTGAAGTAAATATTGAAATTGGAGGCTATGACATTAATAATATATTTTGTTTAATTTCAGCTGACTATAACTTACCACCATTGCAAGCCCAGTTGTATTCGTTCCGGAATGTTTTATGCAACAGTCACCGAATTTTGCCATACATTTTTGTTTACCTTGAATAAAATATAACATAATTAAATTAAATTAACAAGTCTAAAATCATTTTTACTAATATTTTACTTGTATGATACATTATGATATTTAATACACAGCTAGGTAATGAAGTAAAATCATGTATTTAAATTCTTTCTTGTCTTCAAAAATCTATCTCTCTACTTGATTCAATAGCATATACATGTATTTTGAAATAAATGTTTTGAACTGTACATGGGGATGAAAACACAAAGGATCTATGTACGAGGGGTTATCAAAAAGTTCGTGGACTGATGCTATAAAATAGGTACTATGTAGTCTGTGCTTTCAAAATTTATATGGAACATAAAACAACAAAAAATAAAGAAATGTTGAAAATTTTAGCCTGATACGTTCATTATTTGCCAAATTATTACAAAATATAAACTACATTATATGACCACCCGGCGCTGTCGTCGTTTATTTTCATGACGTCCGATAACGTCATTGTTTTTTTCAATGTCCGCTTCTTCTACCTTATACACTTTTTTGATGAGATTCCCTGGAGCTGAGTAAGGACTTAAACCCGCCTTGTTTATATGACTCTACAATGTCATGAACAGTGGCCTTCAATGAATATAATATTCCAAATGGATTAATACATAGGGAAAGATCCGCGCTTGATTATGCCGGCATATTTTGCTTTTTGGAGTTCAATATCTACAACGCACGATCAACATCTTTTTTTGACGTGATTGATTTTTCACACCTTGACTGCAAATCGACATTAACTGCGTATCCTTTTTTTCTCTGAATCTTTTTTGACATTAAAAGAAAAGTTCTCTGGATGCATATTATTTCTCTGTAGCCAGTTTCAACATATTTTAGGTCTATACCAGATTTTACAGGGGCAAAACTTTATAGAATGTTGGAAACGGAAACCCCTCCCCCTTTTGACGTCATTTTTAAGGCCTCATATGTTTGGACATTCCGTGTAAAATTTACAATAAAATTTTATGGAACTTCCAGAATGAAGTGAAAATATCATATCTTATGGAACAATTGTGTCCCGACACATGTACCTGAATTAACGGGATTTTTAGATGTCAAATGATCATATAAAAAGAGTTTTTCTCAGTTACACATAGGTCGTTAAAACGTCGTTTTCGAGGTTGCGCCGCCTGGACATACCATTGCTTACAAAAACATTACTAATTTATTAAAAAATAAAATTTATGATTTATGGTTTATTCTTTAGATAGAAAATATGATGCTAACTAGATATTCTAAAATTCATTGATGTGTCTAAAGCGGTTTTAATTTTATGACGCTTGTCCATGAACTTTTTGATAACCCCTCGTAAATCTTTAATTGTAAACTATGACATGAACTACATTTCTACATACAGCTTACCACAATGTCCACACACAGGAAGTCTTTGTAACGCTGAACAGAAATAACAGAAGGCTCTATTCTTCTGGGATCTGTGGGAAATATCAAAGATCTTGATCAGGTCTCAAAAAGACGGACAAGTAAATTAATACAGCGTCTTTGTTTTAATAAATTAACAAGAAAAAACAGCTTCCACATTAGAACAACAAGTTAGGTAAATCACAAAAAAGAATCTTTAACTTCTAACTAAGTCTTAACAACCTTCATCAGCATTTTCCAGTAACCATGCATTTGCATTTTTCTTATTTTACATGTGTATATATGAAAAAAAATTAAGCTAAAATACCCTGAACAAGAACTAAAAGTGATAATTTAGACTAAAACATGATCAATATAGGAACTCACATGTGAAGATAAATAAAAATATAGAAAATTCATTACCGTTTACATTGATCACACTCCTGAAAAGAAACAAAATCAGTCATAAATCTGTTTGTCAGAAATGTTTATGAATGATATTAACATAAAGCAACTAAAACTTCTCATCCATTGGATAGGTCCAGAACAATCTCTTCTTTTGGATATAGTATATAAAGCTTTTCAAAATAACTTGATAAGGCTTTTTATATGCCCTTTTCACAAAAATATATATTTTTTTATAAAGAAACAAAAATTGCAAGTTTTTGATTAATATTCATATAACTACAAAAAACTATTACATATACAATTTAAATCAAAGATACTTCTAACATTGTAGATTTTGAATACTTTAGGAAAAAGTTTGAGTAGCTGCATGTTACACTGTGTGCATTGAGGCATGGATGGAAGTATGATTGTTTCTCATAATTGTTGAATTATTACCAACCAATACTTTTGATAATAATAACTGACCCCTTTCATAAATTGAAAATTTCATACTAAAAATAACTTATGATACTTATAATAATATAGCCCCAAAACTTAAATATTAAGAATTTTTATCACAAAATCTCTCAAGGAGACACAATTTGATAAATGATTTTTACATACAATGTTTTCAGAATAATTCAAGGTTGCACCACAGTGTAACTTTTTGTACATTCTGAAAAAATTAAATAACCTGTCTAAAAAAAGTGAAATGAAATGTAACAGAGACCATTTTGTGCATCTGCTGGGGATTGAACCTTTAGCACAAGATTGACAAGCCAGAGCCCTGGGTTCAAACCCTTGCAGAGGCACAAAATTTTCTCTGTTACATTTGTCACCCACAATGGGACCCAGATGTTTTCTTGCAGGTGAGAGAGTGATTGTCTTTAGAACTTTGCCCTACAGGTGTCAGCACACCAAAAGAGATGAAGACATCCCATTTAATGGAGGGGGAGAATGAGAGGGGGTAGTGTAAGATACATGGCATCCTACTAGCTTGGGCTAGTGGGTTAACCAGATTGGGCACAGTTTTCCTTTTTCGGGGAATTATTACTATAAAAGGGAACTATTACTCTTTTCAGTAATAAAAACCTTACTCAATTCGGGAATTTTTTCACATTTTTTTTAAAATGCCTCAAATCCATTTCTTAACTAAAAGGTGCATAAAAAATACGATGTGATGTGTTTAATCTTGATTAAACAAACCTCGCTGACCAAAAAATTCAGTCCTTCAATGCTGCAGACAAGAGTAAGATGAGATTCAATCATTCTAAAACCATTTTAAAAGAATACCATTTGAAATTTAATATTTCAAATAATAATTTTCATCTGTAAAAGAAGCAATGGTATTTAAAATTATTTTTACGATGTCATTTAAAGAAATAGTATAAGATTAAATTAGAACGAATAATCTCATGAACGAGTTAGCAGGTGCTGAACTTATCCAATCTCACAATTTTAACACAAGTAAGCTTCCATTAGAAATCTATATCATGGAAATATTTCATCACTCTTTTTCAGCTTTTTGCAGTAATAAATATTGCAGTTTTGAGCACACATACACTTAATAGCGAGCACAGTGAGCGTCGCGAAGCGAGCTCAAAAGACTAAAGTGTAAGAACAGAGGAAATTCGGAATGAAATCTGTACATATGTCAGGCAAATTTCTATGTGAAACATTCCCAGAATTCTTTACTACCCAATGTCCTTTGCGGGAATAAATAAATAAACAAATAATAACGTAAAACATAAAAGGCTATCAATTTGTAGAAATATTTCAAAGAAACAAAAAATAACTCAGCAAAGTTTTTCGACCAAAATTGAACTAGGTCTATAATTTCATCCAGACACTCGGCTGTCTCCGTTAGCTCCAACGAGTTCCATGATGTCTTGTGATGTCACAGTAGTCGAGACGTCTCGTGCAGCTTGATGTTTGAAGTGGCAGATCAATTTTTCAAGTTTTTGATGGTACAACTGCGCTCACCCCAACGGTCACACCGTAAAACATATCAGACAATAAATATTTAGAGGATGTGAAAATATTCTTGCACTTTATCTTTTATTCAAAATGAACACGAAAGTAGAGGCTACACTAGAGATCAGTAATGTTTTTATTACTGAAAAGAGTAATAGTTCCCTTTTATAGTAATACTTCCCCGAAAAAGGAACTGTGCCCAACCTGTTAACCCCTTATCTCAACTGGTAGAGCACTGGACTGGTGAGCCAGAGCCCTGGGTACAATCCCCAGCAGTGGCAAAAAATTGTCTCTGTTTCAGAAACGCTAGATCAAGCTATTCTAAATAGCTTATTAAAGCTATATATCCAAATCAAGGAGAATATAGCGGACCTGCTAGAGAGCACTCTGGTAAGAAACACATTTCAACACTTTAACCTGATGTAGACTAATCGCAACACTTAATGATGATGCTCTATATTTTTAGAATTTTTCATAATCATCGGTTAATTTTTATCTGCTGGTTTGTTATATTGAAAGGAACTGTCAAACACTTCCGAGGAAATTCGAAATAAACACATGCTTATTAAAGTTTCTTCACATGTGACTTTCACTGACTTACCATGAGGAAATTGCAGGGCATCTGTGCTAAAGATTTTTCTGCGTTTCTCATCTCTTTCTGTCTCTCTTTTTGTTTCTCTGCTTTCTTTCGCTGTCCTGTCTTTTTCTTCGGCATTTTGACAAATACTTTCCCGAGAGTGACAGTTCTCTACAAGAGTTCACTACCCTTCTTGCTGGCAACTTCCGTTTGAAATTATTTGAACAGTTCATCCCATTTAAATTCGGATGGGAAAGTTGAAAGAATAAACGGAAGCTAAATATAATATGGAGGGGTCGGGGGTATTGTTTTGTATAGTGATTATTTATGTTTACTTTTTCAAAATCTTTGTGCAAACTTATGATGATTGAAAATATTTTTATAATTGTTTTTACATTCATATATAAATTATATCATACTTCATGTATACACAAAATGGTTATTTCAACTTAATTTTTGTGCCTTTTTTACCTTTTTTTAATTTCTGCAAAAAGACAGTTCTCACTAAACATTTATTGACTATTCATTTTGCAAATCAATGACCCTCTTCCCCCTAGAAGATTAAATTTTGTGATACGAAATACTTTGGTATGTAATAGCTTTTCCTTTCCCTTACTGCACATGCGCGATTCTTTAACATAAACAGGAAATCGCCCGAAAATAGATTAGGGGGGCCTGTCAAATATTGTAAGTTGCAACAACGTTTGACGACAAATGAAATAATGGGTTTGGAGCCTTTAGAGTTTGCCGAATGCTTGACAGACAGTCCTTCATTTAGGGAAAAACTACATGATCACGAAAAAGAGCTTGATAGGACAAATAAAGCCATCAAGTCTCTGGTGAATGATGGCAAGGAGCTTGTCAATGCAGCCAAACGTAAGACATTAACTTGTGTCGGAATATTTATTGTGCATTTATTTTTTTTTTTCATTAATAACATTGATGTAACTTTTTTGTATGGGCAACAAATTAATAGTGCAAATGATTTTGCAATATGCACGGAGGTGTGTCCCGCAATGTGGGGGAAAAATACAGGTAGCAATTTCAGTGGCATTTCAACGATGTCCTTCATAACAATTCCCATTTGGTATTTAAAGTCTGAAAATGCTGCAGAAAAAGCAAGAACTAACGATTAATATGAAAAACGTCAGTCAGCATTTGACTGAAATAATAATTTGTATTTGCTGACAAGGTCATTGTATAGATCATAGAACTTACGAAATGATGGCTTTATATGAGAAAGATGAAATTCTTGCTTTATTAACTTGTTTGTCAATAATTTACCTCTTTATAGAAATTGTTCATACGTAGAGCATGCTCTTGCGTATCGAATCAACTGAGACATATAAACTCCGAATGCAGGTGATGAAGGTATATTGCTGCATAAGTAAGGGAAATTGACGATAGAAAAGTTAAAGTCATCACGTTTACCAAAGAGCTTGGTTGTTAGATTACCATTAATGTCTTTTTCAAGTAAAATATCCAAATATGAAACAGATGTATCAGACTTTGTGATTTTTTTCAAACTCACCAGGAAATATATCGTATCGACATAAGAATAGAAATTACCATTGTAAATTGACAATGCGTTGTCGATATGTCTTAAAGTATACCGGTCACACCCGCCGAGTGCTCCATGTTATGATCGGGAAATAACAGCAAAATCCGTCGTCAATTCAGAGTGTTAATAAAAGACTAACAATTAGTAAGAAAAACGTCAGTCAGCATTTGTCTCAATGATAAATTGTATTTGCTTACAAGGTCATTGCATCGACCATAGAACTTACGAGACTGCTGATTTTCTTGTTTCATCAACTTGTTTGTCAATAATTTACCTCGTTTTAGAAATTGTACATACGTACTGTAGAGCATATAAACATTTTTTTTTATATTTAATGTGAAAAAAGCGATTTACTTACTCATGGTGATTTCTGGCGTTTTGTTGATAGAAAATTACAAATTCCTTGTTTTATCGACACCAGGATCTTATCATCACTCTCTCACTGCATTATATCGAATCGGCGCTATATGCAGCGAAATTATGTTGAATTTATACTACCATGTTCTGATATTCGCACGGCACTAAATTGTAAGGAATAATGGATCATTTTGAATTTGAGATCAATTAAATTTTATTACTTTAATTCATTAGAACAGGATATTGTCAAAATTTTAATTAAAGTCTGCTTATGAACGTTTTTCTCCGTAACAGTATACTGATTTAACATATTTGAAACTACATGTAAATTTATTATCGTCTCATTACCCATCACTTAACATTGTATTACTTAATAAGAAAAAAACAATTAATGTAAGTGATATTAAAATGAGGAATAATGTCATATTATCCACCGGGCTTCAATTTTCTTTTAATTACGAAAAAACTAATTTTAGAAAAGAAATTGAGCTTCGGAATATTTAAAGAAATCAAATCTAGCCCTGATATGTTCTGTAATATGAGGTGTTTCATTAGATGAGAAGACTGACAAATAAGGCCAAGGAAATACTTAGGAGTCGATATAAAGAATTGTAGAAATTTGTTGATCTGTTCCCAGCTCTGGAATTTACAGGGATTCGTGATTTATGCCTTCTTAACATACTTGTACAATTATTTTCAATTTTTTTTTTTACATTATAAAGATTTCAACAAAATTATTATAACAGATTACATTCTTTATTACGTTTTTACATAATATATTAGCAAGGTTTTTTATTTTTCTTTAATTATTAATATTACAAAATTCTATCAGATCAATGATATAATTTAATCTATACCTACTTAATTTTTCGAATTTAATATTTTTTGTTAAGAGTCATGCAGACAAGTTAAAAATGAGTTGAGAAAAGATTTGTTGCCAACTAGTTTAATGAATTGTAGGACCTGTCACATCTCCTCAAAGACCGCACCCTCATACTGCCGCACTTGGTCAGAGTGAATAAATGATGGCACCGCATCCATCCGCAGTCGTTGGTATTTCTTCCAAGAGGTCTGTGCCAATCCTGTCCATGGGAAAATCACTTTCAACCAATTCCATGGGTGTTCTTCTCTTCATTTGAGGACCCATCTTCTTCGGCATTTCTCACAACCTCCTATGTACATTCTGGTATCTGTTTGCAAACCAGGCCAATAAAACTTTTGTCTTATTCGAGCTTATATCTTACTAACGCCTAAATGTGCAGGTGCCCTCACACCATGACGGAACTCGAATATCGTCCGTCGTTGGCTACTTGATACAAAAGCCTGCAAGCATAATCCTATCCTCTTCTACAAATCTATACAGAATGACATTTCCTACACAAAGATTGTTCCACTGTGACCAATGTACATATCCTTGATCATTGACCACACTGTACTCGGGTCTTGCCTTTTCTTTGACCCAACGTTTGAAAGTGATAAATCGTTATCTTTGTCTTGCATTTCTTTGATTAACAGAATTGGATCGTTTCCATCTTCCTTTGATCCACTGCTTTGGGCTTCGCTCTCACTTCATCTTGTTGTTACCTTCCAAAACTTGTTCCCAGTTGTCTCAAAATACACTGGCGAAATGACACACGACTAGGTGCGTCTGCATTGCTGTGTTGGGCTTCTGGTCGATGTTGTATGTCGAAATCGTATGTACTGATGATTTCGTCAATTTCCTGTTATCCTGGATTCTTAAATTTAAATAGCCATCGTATGGAACTATGGTTTTCGCAGACTATATACTTATTACCACAGAGGTAATGCTTAAAGTGCTTGACAAAGTGTATAACCGCAAGCACTTCCTTTCACGTTACATAGTACCTGTGCTCACTCTTTGTCAGAGTCCGACTTGCATAAGCTACAGCTCTATCTTGTTCATAGATCTTTTGTAATAAGACTGCGCCTATAGACACATTGCTGGCACCGGTGCTTAACATGAAGGGCTGAGAAAAATTTGGATGCCTTAATATCTGAATATTGGTCAGCTTATGTCAAAGGGTTTCAAATGCTTCTTGACATTCATTAGACTAGAGAGAGGTGCGACCTTTTTCCGCCAGCGTGTGAAGGCATTTTCGTTACTTGAGAAATCTTTGGTGAACCTCCTGTTATAGCTGCATAGTCCAAGAAATGAGCTTACCTCAGTGGCATTTGTAGGCACTGCCCACTGTTTTACTGCAGCTATCTTGTCAGTCGCTACACCTTCCTCTGATACTTCATGTCCAAGGTAAGTCACATTCTTGGTAAACAAGCAATATTTCTTGGTTTTGAGTAGTACATGTATAAGCCTGCATTTTGAGTTTGCCAACATTTCCTCAAATGTCTTGCCTGTCACGATCACGTCATTTGGATAAACTAGACAGGTATGCTAGTGAAGGTCTCCCAAGAAACTTTCCATTAAACACTCAAATGTTGCAGGAGCACAACTTAAGCCGAATGGCATGATCTTAAACTGAAATAGTTCACGGCGTGTAGCAAATGTTGGCATTTTTTGTCGTCTGGCTCCATCTCTACCTGCCAATATCCTGAGCAGAGATCTAGAGTAGAGAACTGAACCACGATCTACCATTCAACTGATCCAGTGACTCGTTTATTCTGGGAATGGGATATACATCTTTGATTGTACACCTATTAAACTAGCGATAATCAGTACAAAATCGGAATGTACCGTCCTTCTTTTTGGGTAATACAATAGGCGCTGACCATGGGCTGTTTGATGGATCGATCACACCTCTTTCAAGCATGTCATTCAGCTGTTTGTCAACCTTCTCTGTAAGATGAGCTGGTACTCCTCCTGGATGTACTTTGATAGGATGGTGGTCCCCAGAATCAATTCCGTGTTTGACGATGCATGTGCTTTCCAAATCTTTTCAGATTTTGCAAATAGGTGGGTGTATTCATACAAAAATTTGAAATTTTTTTCTGCTTTCGTTTCAAGTAGCTTGAAGTTTTCCTCTGCATATCAACGAAATCAGGTCTTAATTTCTTAAATTTTCTTGGCGTATCCCCTTTTTGCGACGCAACCACTTTGACTTCACTGAACTGTCCAATTACCGTACCTAGGTAAATGATTTTGGCTTTCTCGCCGCCAACATTAAGCAAACGGACTGATACCATCTCCTGAGGTAACATCAATGTTCTGTTATATATGTTATACGCCTTCCTTTGGCGTACCAGATGCAAAAGGTTCTACTCAACAGGTATTCCTTGGAAGATAATTACAGTCCTTCAAGACTTGGTCTTGCATGAAGATCTCACTTTTGGAAGGTATGCTGACTGTCTTTGTTGCTGTTATTCTGTTCCAGTCAACGTAGTTAACAGTGTTACTACTGTATCATATCTTAAAAGTGAGCACGTTCTTGCTCATGTCCACCATTTGACAGCAGAAAGTCTAGTCCCCGTATTCTATCTGCCTGAATTTCTGCGATCGTATGTGCTAATATACCCTGAATATTAAGTGTTAAATCCCTGGCGTCTTACCCTTGACAGACAGCTAACTTTCATTTGCAGCTAAAATACTCTAGTTAACTTTCTGCAGCTTTGGCCTGATGTTCTCTGCAATTTTATCATGCATTGCTGAGCTCAACAAAGTCAGTGTTGCCATGTGTCAATAGGAATTAAGCTTTAACACCCTGCACAGAAATTTACCACGGACGGCATATGTACATGCCAGCTTCGTCTACGGAAGATCCACTGCTATTGATTCAAGATCAAGCTTTCTGTGACATCTGTTTACTTCGTACTTTTCTGCCCAGTCCCATTTTCTCTTTTGAATCCTTGTGTTCACTTTCACAATTCACAGGGTCGTCATTTCAGCTTGGGACTTTTGCGTTTTATGTGGCCTTCCTTGTTACATTCATAACAGCGCAATGAATGGTTTGCCTATCGGTTGTTTTCCATTGGCCGACTGATTCAGCTTCAGTATTTGGATCTGGTTGGGTAATGTATTCATGTTAGCCTGCGTCGTCTTCATCCACGTCTCTTAGACCTTTGTGATAGTTGACTGTTTTAATGCAGATACTGAAAGATTGCTTTTTGCTTCTATGTTTCGTCTCCCTGGTCGATTATAAGCCACGAGTTCAAGGGCAAGCCTGATTGCATCATTCGGGTTTTGAGGACGAGATTGTTTGATGCGGATTCTCATTTCTGAATCTACCAAGGCATCGAACAATGCATCTTTGGCCAGAGTTTCTCGCAAATCACGGTTACTGATACGTAGGTCAGATTTGTTAGTCGTCTTATAGCCTGACCCTAACTCTGGTATTGGCTCAGATGCTCTTTTAGCTGTGCATGATATAGATCTGTTTAGTAAGAAGGGGAGAACCTAGAGAAGCTAACCAGTCTTATAGTCCTAGCCAGTATCGCCTTCTCGGGCTTGTAGATTTTTAGCAGGGTTGACAACTTTCACCCTCAGTCAGTCCTGCATGTAGGCCTATAAGTTTTATGGTGATTTCTAAACACTTGTAATCAAATTAAAACAGATACTAAAGTAATTGAAATCTGACAATATTGAAAATGTGCAATTTCTACAAATTTCTACGTAGAATATTGACTATGCACGGGGTGAAATTTCTACGTACAAAACAAAGACATCCATTTTTTTTCTTACAGACACTTTGTAGTAAAAATGAGTTTTCATGCCCCCCTCCCAAAAAAATTTAATAAAGGACATGAATGCAGAGCGGGACGGAAGGACAGAAAGACGGAAGTACACGTAAAACACTAAGCCCCAGCCAAATTCATGGTGGGGTGTAAAAATGTTTAAATAATTGAAAAAACACAACAAAACGTTTCACAAAATTATACAAATCCAACCATTCAAGTCAAGTTGTACAACTTTAATGTACATATATGCCACATGTATATATACATTTGCATGGATTGTGCTAATTGCACAGAAAATTGTATCTTGACAATGAGTTTTTATGTATGAAACATAAACTCATAAAAGAAAAGAAATGGTGAATGATGTTATTCATAATTTAATAGTGTACAAAATCTCTATTAGTCTTTAAAAAAAAAGTTGATTTGTATGGATTGCTATGTAACTTTTTCTTTAAAATCAATTGTGGTATTAACTAGCTGCCCAGTGGTTTTGTCAATTGCACACACTGTGATTTCTGTCTCACCAAATTTTAAGGACAGATGCACCACATGCTCAGTTCCATCCAGTGGGTCCAATAAATTAATTTTTAGTTTACCAATACACACACAGCCTTCATCATTAACACTCCACACATCTCGTTTATCAGTTCGATAAAATCTTAACTGTAAATTTTTGTCTGAGTTAGTAGGAGCAAAGAATTCTCTTTCGACTGTTTTTCCAACTTCCACAGTGTCTTCAATAGTTACGAGTTTGTCAAAAGTTCCGGTAAAGTAAGATGTACCATTTATTATTTTCTTCCTACCCTCTGGATCAGAGGCCAGCCAAAACCGCAGGACCTCAACTCCATATGTGAAAGGACAGATTCTAGATCTGATTAACATTTCATCATGTCCAAAAATAACAGCTCCTTTCAGCACCGCTAATCCAGCATCTGCAGGTATTATCACCCCATAGTCCATGAATCTTTCCTTGAATTGTTTTTGAATAATTTCTGAATCAGAAAATCCCCCTACAAGCACTATGTCCTGAATATTAGTACCAATTTTTAAAAGTTTATCCATGATATTAAAAGATTCTGCTAATGTACGTTCAAACATTTTGTTAATCATTTCATGTTCAAATATGATTTTCCCAGTGCGGACTTTCACAAACTGTGCATAATGAGATTCCCCCACTAGTTCTCTATAAGTTTTCCCCGTCAAGGATTTACATGTCTCAGAAAGGGACGGGAACATCGTTAACTGTAATTTACTTTCAGAAGAGAGGTCTCTCTTCTTTAGTTCTATGTTACTTTCCATTTCCATGAAATCTGATGTTTGTTTTTTGAATTCCTCGATGACATTTTTTCCCAGAAGCTCTTCTAAAATTTCCCAGACTTTGGTGTTGATTGTGTTACCTCCTAAAGCCCCTCCACTGGCTTTATGTAGCACCTCAAGCTTCTTATCCCCACTGATGCCAATCAAAGAGAAATCAGCTGTACCACCTATAAAATAAAGCCTTAGAAATTATAACTTCTAACAGTTAGTAAATAAATTATCCTTCTATCGTACAGTAAGTTGATAAATTATACTTCTATCTTAAAGGAAGTAAATAAATCATATTGAATATAAGGAATATTACCTCCTAGATCAACGATCAGAATCTGTGAGCCCCTGCTGTACTTGTTAATGGATTTAGAGGTTAGGTCAGTCCTTGACCCTTTGATACTATAAATAGCTGCTGCCTCAGGTTCAAGGGCAAGAGTTAATTGACTTCTGGGAATACCAGCCTATAGACAGAGTAGCAAGAACAGCTATTAAAATAAATGAAGTGATACTGAAATGTGAAATCATAACATGGTACACTTTACTTGTTTTTCCATAAAAAAAGTTTGAGACTTACTGAGTTTCTTTATTTTGAAATTATATACAGAATTAGGAATTATCTACAAAAAGCTTCTATAAACATGTACCTTTTCTGCTGCATTTCTCATGAACTGTTTAGCAAATTCGTCCCAAATAGCAGGTACAGTTACCACCCAACGTATATCCTCTTTCTTCACATTTTTGTCCCTCAAAGTCTCTAAACACCGATCATACAGATATTTGATTGCTAGTGAAAACACATCCAGAGCCTTCATTGGACGATTCATGTGGTCCATGACCTCCACAGTTGTATCATCTCTCTACAATTTTACAAAAAAGAACAAGTTAAGGAAAAGCAAATGTTTACTTATCGATTGAGCAATGAAGTCTTAACACACTTATTTTGTACTTCTAGTGAGACAAACATCGTGGTGCTAAAAAATATTTTCTTCCTTCTTTCTTATGGGAAAAATATAGAAATGCAAAAGCTATTTCTTTTGCAAATCATACATACAATAAATCTTTCTTCTAACTCATATTTGGAATATAATAATACTTTAAGAAATAAGATGCTAGACTAGATGATTGAAAACATCTTTTGATTGTAGGATTGATATTGCCTGATTAATTCTATAATTTTTTTCAAATAATGATTAAGTAGTTTTTTGACAATAATTTACATTCTTGATGATTATTCAAATCACTGAATACTTCTTGACATCCTTCACTGGGTATTTGTGTTTTTTATTCATTATATGCTATTTATTGAACACATGCCTTTTCTCGGAACAAAACCATTTTCATCTGATTAAAGAAGCGGTAGTCCGTATGTTTATCTTCCTCCACCAGCTCTCTGAACCGCCTCTCCGCCTCGTAGCCGAATGCCACAAAATCGTTATTGATTGTCAGTAAGAGAGAGGTCGGAGTCTTAGGAGATTCCAGGAGATCTGAGGAATGAGTCTTCCATTTTCCCGGGATTATGTCGAATTGACTGTCTCTCATGGAAAAAGCAAAACCAGAGTATGCCGTCCCAAAGTCAATTGCTGCAACAACCTGCCAGGTCCCTATAAATTAACAGAAAAATGTTTAAAAAAAATTATTACTCAAAATTAAACCATGTTGCAAACAACAGATCACAAGGATGTGTGGTATTTGGCATGCTTCAATATCATTATGGTCAAGATGGTCCTGTTCTTCTTCAGGATATTTTTTTCCTTCATACATGCATCATGTAAAAAAAAGTTGGATCCTGAATTCTCGTCCCACTCTAAGCCCAACGACTCAAAATTCATTTTCAAAAAAATATTCCATAAAACTTAGGTATGTTTACCCAACTTGTATAGTGTAGTGTGATTTTACCACTCTTGAAAAAGATTTCTTCCTATATACTCCCCTTTAAAACTCTGAACCCACAACCTATTTCTGAAGGCCCTGGTCAAAACAACTTTGAATCTAAAGTATCTGAGAAAACTTGCACATCAATATAACAAATAATGACCTTGCTATTCATTCTAAATATTTCTACCAAAAAAAAATTTGATTGCCTATTTGGCCTAGCCCTGCCACAAGTTGCAATGATTTGCAATAATCTACTTCCATTTAATTTAAAATATGACTAACTGTGGTTTTGCTGTCCTGTAGAATAAGAATTTGAGAAAATTATGTCAATTTTTTCCCCATGATTTTTGAATATCTCCCTTAATAAGAGGGTGTGACCTTTAAAATGAATCCCCTTCACACAACAATGCTGTGGAGCAAGTTTTGGTGATTTTAGCTAAGTGGATATGGAGATCGAAGAAAAGTTTACCATCAATACACCACATATATGGATCACAAATGGGTGCCTTAGATTTTTCAATCAGTAAAGCTATCATGACCTTTAAACTCAGGAGAGCTAAATATTGTAGTCAACTAACAATCTCAGCTTAGGTAAAATAAAATGCAAAAAAAAACCCACATACTTTTTTCTTCCGTTTGAATAGTCACTGGTATGCTCCTGTCTTTTCTGTATTGTCTTTGGTGTCTCCGTGGTGGATGCATCTTTCTTTGATGCGTAACATTAATGTGTCTATGATGATAAGGCCTAAATGGCATTCCTCCTGTAACTATTAAAAAGAAATAAATACTATGTGACCGGTGTTAAACTTGTTTTTATTTTCATGGAAATACAAAGTTCATTTTTTTCCTATCTTGATCAATTTTGAATATGATGGCTATGTCAAAAAGAAGTTCTAACCAACTTGTTTTTTAATGTATGAAAAAAAAAAAAAAAAAACTCATGTTACATTAAGGTATATTATGCATAAAAAATATATTATGTTAAATTAACTTTATAGATTCCAAGGCTTCCAAACCTTGGCTATAAGGACTCACATATATGTACTGGGGTAATTACTAAAAAAAAAAATTTAAGTAATATTTTATTTTAGATGTCAAAATTATTTGGATATCTTGATTTGATTTATTAGGTCTTTCCACCTTTCTGTGGATCCCAGGACGACATGACGTAAAGCCCGCTGCGTTAAGTCTGTTTCTGACAGTACGGTCACAAATTCTTATTCCTCTCGCTGCCCTGAACTCAGAGTTTATTTTTGATGCTGACTTGAATCTGTTAAGCAGGGAAAGCAGTGCCAGCTCATGATCATTCATTACGAGTTGTTGTTTTACGTTTGGAAGAACGACATGGTATTTTTACGCTCACTCTCTGGAAGTACCGGTTCCACAGACGTGAAATCAATTTTTTTTCTTGAAAGTTATATGGCAGTCTGGAATATTGATTGAACTCCGTTAATGCATCCGATACCTCTCATTTTTGATTTTCAGAAAGGCATTCTCTTGGCATGATTCTCAAAGTACGGGTATACTGAAAATGGTCGTGTATTGTAGTGTTAAATTGGCGTAATAATGCATGAAAATCACGAAAATTAATTTTCAATAGCAAAGTTTCTTTATTAGTTAAGTAATTTTTAACATTTTCTGTCTATAACAGCTACATACACTGTAGATCCTCGGACATATGAAACATGCCAAACATTAAGTAACAATGATTATGCGTTCCCGTATTATTTTCCATCAGTACATAATAAATCTACACAAAGTTATTTTAAAACTCGCTGAATTTAGCCCTATACGTCACATTTTATCATGATGAAAATCACCACACAAAACAATGCTGAGGCGAAAGAGCTATTTAAGTATCACTTCTGCGCACTTTCGCCTTCGCGTTTTCACGCTTCGCCGTCGCATTTTAATACTCCCGCGAATTCGCGTCTCCACCCGAATACCGTTCTTTGTCGCCAACAATTTCCTAATTGAAAGGGAACCTATCTAAAGGTTATAAAGCTTGCATTTGCAGCAGCCCACTTCAAAGAAAACAATGACATCGCCAGGAGAAAAGCTAGCTCACTTATGAGGCAGTATAAGGTCCCCATTTACTGCCCGCTAACATGCTTTTTTCTCCTCAAAACTCACAATACAGTAACTACTGAATTGTACTAATGTACTGTATATCTAAATAAAATCATGTCCATTGTAAAGAATGCCTTGCTTTTACCTAAAATAGTCTTTTGGAAGTCCCATTTTTTTGCTCATAAAGCTGGCGGTATCTTCTGTCGGGTACACAGCATATGACATCTGAGCGTTATAAGTCGTCTGCTGGCACGGTTCGGGACAGTCACATGTAGAAAATGTGGTAGCACTTCTTGTGTCTATAACCAGGATATGATTGCGTTCAAACAATATGTTCTTTCCTATCAATTTCTTCAGGTGTAAATTTGATGCACCAAATTAACTCTTTCATGAAAAATATTCTCTTTTTTTGTAACAGACAACACAATTCATTAAAGATAAAAGAAGTTAAAATAATCCATGCCAATGAATGGCTATTTATGACTTACTTTGATATGATGAATTGTAAAAGCACTGATAATATTGGTATTGAGAGCAAATGGTGTGATCACCTGCAACAACAAAATATTCAAACCATGAAGAATATTTTTGACCGTCTTAAGGCTTATAACTCTCCACGGTGTCTCATAAAGAAATATGAAATATTGCAAAACTGGCATCTGCCTATCAGTAGAGCTTTGTAAAATGTTTTCTTGTAAAACAACCTAAATTTTGTTCGTGAATAAAGAGAAGCAATGAGTTAAGATTAAAATATAATACTGTGGTTTCATAAATATTCGTTGAGTACTAATTTTCGAGGAATTCATTGTTGAGTAGATCCACGAAATTATATGTTCATTAAATTGAGAAATGAGTTTTTTTGTATAGACAATGCCTTCGTCCACGAAATTATGTATCCTCGAAAACTTCTGTTTTACGAAATCCACGAAAATGGATGGCAACGAAAAAGTGATGAAACCACAGTAGTAGTTATATATAGCTACTCCAGATAACTACCATTCGACCCCAAAGCAACGCATCCACAGCGCTGAAATAACAGGTCACTTTCGCACTTCCTTTTACAAGCATTAATGCTGTATGGTGCTGGATGTACCGGATTTGTAAAATCTGGAGAACTCGGATCATCACAGTAAGTATCACCAAAAGCTTTGAAAGGTATATGCTGGGTGGTGCGTCCTTTACTGACATTATCTTTTACATATATTTTAGCCATTTAACACAACGTCGATTGGTCCACAGTAGTAATCTTATTAATTTGTGTCAAGTTCTCACTCCTTGGTGTCTCCTAGGTGCCAATTTCGCCTAGAGGTCTTCTTTATCTCTTAATCAAAGTGTTTAAGTGTTTGTCGATAATGCGGATTCATATTCATTTTTGCCATTGATTTCATAGGTTTTATTCATTCGTTTCATATACATGACAACCAACTTATATGGAGAATAATCATGTCTTTTATTATCGATTGTCAAATAGTTCTCTTAGTTCCCAGTATTTGTCACTTTTCCACTCTACGTTGCAAACTTCTTCCCAGGACAATGATAAATGGTGATGATTCTCTTGTCTGCAGACTAAAATCTAAGACCGGATGGACCACATCAAGAAATACGAGAATTCATTCAAGACTTGAAGCACTTTGACAACACAATCTATACTTTGCAGAAAAAATGTTAGCGAGCGTTGCTCTTTCTCCACTTGACTTGCAGTCTGATGATTCTGTTGAACCCAATCTCAGCAAATCGGTCGGTAATAAAACATTCACTCTATTTTCCGAATTCGATATTCAGGAGTTTAGTTCTTCCTCTCAAAGCCTCAAAGACATACATTGTATTGTATCTTACAATGTTTTCCATATCTATTGCATATAATGAGAATTTTCTCTGCTTTCTGTGAGGTTGGTTTTTACTTTTCTTTCGTTCTGTTCTTATCGCTTTTGCCACTGCCATTCTTACCTACATCCTTGGAAAATCGAAACTTTGAACTCCCTTGCTAGTGTTGAAATTGACAGCTAAAGCTTCGCAATGCTGCTATCGGACTAGCTGAAGTGAAACTAGGTGAAATTCCAAACTATCTATGAAGATATCTATTATCCTTTGTGATATGTAGCAATTTCAAAACAGAGTGGGCATCCACACACGCCTTGTTGAATAGGTCAGTCTTTTTTATCTGCTGTAGCCATTTTGAAAGGTTCCTAGTACATTTTTAGTATGTTCTCCGAGCATCCCACTTTCTCAAACCTTTGACTGAATGATAGGTGGATTATCTACATCCTGCATTTTAACTGGAAGGACTTCCTCTTTTAATATGTTTGTTGCACATCGATCCATCAAGAAATTTTTACTCATATTGAGACGCCGTCACTTGCCAGAAGAGGGCTTCAAATTTAGACCTGTATCTGGCACTTAAGGCCTTTTATTAATGAGGGATCTTCTTTCTTGCTAGATCTTACTGCGACACGGGACATAGGTGTTTAATGTCTCATCTTAAAATACCGGTCTCCACTTTGCACACAGGGATTCAAACCCTTGACGGAAGGACTAATTCCTTTCTCCATGACTCGATAACTAACGCTCTTAACAATCAGTGACGCTTGCGACATCAAAGTTTTACACAAATGTAAATCTTTCATTTTTTATGTTGATGAAACATACGGAGATTACGAACAGTATTTAAGATCAAAAGTCAACAAGCAATAAAATTAATAGTGCAAATGATTTTGCAATATGCACGGAGGTGTGTCCCGCAATGTGCTAATAAGGTGGGGAAAAAAATACAGGTAGCAATTTCAGTGGCATTTCAACGATGTCCTTCATAACAATTCCCATTTGGTATTTAAAGTCTGAAAAGGCTGCAGAAAAAGCATAATTACCCTTCATTATTTTAAAAATACATTTTAAACTGCACAAGGTGCAATGTGCAGTTTAAATTTAAAGCATATCCATTCTTCAATACTTCTTTGATTTACTTCTGCTGTATCTTAAATAAAGAAAATCATTTTGCTAAAATGTCACTTGTTTAATGTTTGAAATAATCTAACATAAGGGTCTTCACCACTTGAGATTTTAAGAAATAAGTTTATGTATACAATTTTTATGTGATAGACAGGAAATGTAGAGGTAAATACATGGTGAATGTGAGTCACAGGTCATTTAGGGACCACCTACTAAAACTTGGATCAGGATTGATATACATGTAAATACCTTGTGTTGTAAATTGTAAACTTTATATAATTAGATGATGAACCACTAATTATTAAGTAAAATAAATCCATTTTAAAATATTTTTTAAGGTTTGCAATCATCATGAGTTCTGCAGTTGTTAATTCATACAATTTTTTGTATCCAAAATTCTAATAAAAAATGTTTAAAAAAGATTTAGCGTGCCAAGAAAAAGTGCTGGTTTTAACATTTTGTATTTTCACTTTTGAGAGGTTACCCACATCAGAACTAAGTGGATCAACTTTATAACTTAAGAGCTATCGTTTCCTTATCTTCTTTCCATACTTGAAGTTTATATTATTGAACTTTGCATATTCTTAGAGTAGGCAAGCCCTACATCAGCAGTTTTTAGAAGCATAAAGCCATGAAAAAAAATTAAAACATGTTTGCTTGCATTCTTTTATGCATTTTAGTTATTAAGCAAATTTATGAATAGTTATCGCATGGTAATAGTTACACAAGTACAATAATAAGTGCATAAGTACTGAAATATATAGATAGTGAAACATCTGTGATATATTTTAAGCTGTTTATTCATGAAAAATGAGGAAATAATTCACATCCCACTCTATGTAAGTGTGCAGACCTATAGCAACATCATCAGTCAAGATATACACACTTATAATTCAGTGCTTAATCTGACAATGGCACTTTGTGTTAAAAAAGGAAATGAAATCTTGCCCTGGTTGATTGCATTTTTATCAGATGTGTGTTATAAGAATATCACATGTTTGTATAATATTACGTTTTGTTTCCTGATATTCTCTCTGTCTGGTTGTTATCTGAATGATTTTATAGGAGCAAAGTATATTATTTATAGATTCAGGACTGTAAATAAATAGAGAAAGAAAAATATGAAGATTTCAGCATCCAGAATATTTCCTTCTCAAGCAGATTTTTTTTTTTTTTATCAAAACCAGTGTTTTTCATGACCAAAAATCACAGCCTAAGAAAGTGGCAATTTTCCCCCAAATAATCTAAAGATTTCAATGTACAATTCCTTGCAAAATTGGGATTTAAAACATCCACATGAACATTGGAGACAAAATTATTGAGACTCTTAAAGTAGATGCTATAAAAATAATTAAGTTTGATTTTCATTTTCAGAAATGGGTAAAGCATGGCAAAGTTTTGCACAAAAAATGATGGATTTCAAATTTGAGTGCATTGGAGAAAAACTGACAGATGACGAAGAAAAAATAGGTAAAGTAATGAAATGGTCAAGTATAAACAGTTAAACTGAAAGGGATGTCCATGCCAAGGACCTTAATGCTAGTAAATAGTAGTTAGTATATAGGTCCCTTTCCGCACAAACTGCTTATGAACAGTAGCATATGTGTCATTTTGAACAATAATAGATATATATGCATTTTATATATATACCAAAGATACCAAAATATTTATTAAAATACAGGTTAAATTAGTGTGGTTTTGATTTTTGAACTTAGAATATTAGTAAAATTCGCATACTAACAAGGTCCCAGAAGGGTAGAGAGGGTTAAAATGTGATATATTTTGTTAAAAAGTACATGTATTTAGTTTTAAATGATTACTTAATGGGTTTCCATAGAGAAATTCATTTTGAGGCTTAATGAAATAAAATAAATTAACACTTTTAAAATACTAATTTCAACATAATTCATGAAAATTTAATACACAGATAAAATTCTTCATTACATCTCTGAAAAATTACTTTTTAGCTCACTTGAGCCGAAGGCTGAAGTGAGCTTTTCTGATCACATTTTGTCCGCCGTCCGTCCATCTAGCTGTCCGTCTATAAACTTTTCACATTTTCAACTTCTTCTCAAGAACCACAGGACCAATTTTTTACAAACTTGGTACAAAGCATCCTTGGTTTAAGAGAATTTGAATTGTTAAAATGAAGGGCCATGTCCTCTCACAAGGGGAGATAATCAAGAAAAGACAAAAAAAATTGGGGTCATTAAAAATCGTCTTCTCAAGAACCTCTGGGCCAGAAAAGCTGAGACTTATGTGGAAGCATCCTGGGATAGTATAGATTCTTCTAAATTGTTCAAACTATGACCACCAGGGGTTGGGCAGGGCCACAATAGCTAATTAAAGTTTTAAATAGAAAAATATAGAAAAAATCTTTAAAAATCTTCTGATCAAGAACCACTGGGCCAGAAAAGCTGAAACTTATTTGGAAGCATTCTGGGATAATGTAGATTTTAAATTGTTCAAATATGAGCCTCGCAGGTTGTACAAAGTTTTACATAGAAATTTATTGGAAAAATCTTTTGAATAAAATTTCTTCTCAAGAACCACCTGGCCAGAAAAGCTGAAACTTATGTGGAAGCACCTTGGGGTAGTGTAGATTTTAAATTGTCCAAATTATGACCCTGGGGGTACGATGGGGTCACAATAGGTATTACAATGGGAAATCTTGTCAAGAATAGCATGGTCACAGCTTCTCAGGTGAGCGATGTGGCCCATGGGCCTCTTGTTTAAACTACTTCTTGACTAATAGGAGGATGGACATTGTTGTAGTGTTTGTGACATTATGATAGTTTGATGGTGATTATATATACATATATCAATATTATTATAATTATATATATATATATATATATATATTAAAGCTGGTTCCTTAAAGGAGTTTGGGAAGCTGATATTGAGAGTTGAAGAGGAGAGAGATAGAATGGTATATATAATGGTTTATATTACCCTAGAGTCGTCTTATATTTTTAACCTTTCCTGTCAGATATAAAACATTAGGAAAATTTTTTTTCTTTTAATTTCAAAGAAAATTACCCTAATATATTTCTTTTGATTAGTTTAATTTCTTAATGATCTATTTTAGTTGTCAAAGGTGACAGACTTCTTCCAGCAATTGGACAAATTCAGGAAGGAACAGATAGGTTCAGTCAAGGTAAATAAAACCTTAAAAGGAAACTGAAAGGTACAGGTGTGGCTTTATCTAGTCAGGTGTGTGTTCAGGTAAAATAAAAGGAATTATGCACTTAAAAAATTAGTTACTTTATTTTGATTTAAATTTTTCAAATGCCATTGTATCTGAAATTGCTCTGCAAAATTTTATATATTTCTTAAAGGAGGAGAAGAAAGCTTTTGATAGACATACAGCCAAAATCTGCCAGTCTTTGGAGAGATATCTAAACCTGAAGTCCAAAATGAACGACAACACCCTCCAAGAGGTATTGACCACTTTAATCTGGCAAAAAGAGAGAAAAAAAAAAAGAAAGAACATTTGGCATTTTTTATTTTGATCTGAGAGTGGGTAAGGTTTAATAATATTTTGTATAAATACTCAGGCTGATGCGACTCTTGAGATGGAATTCCGAAGCTTTAGAGAATGCTCCATGAAATATGTCCTTAAATTACAAGAAGTTCAGGAAAGAAAGAAATTTGATTTTGTAGAAACAGTGAGTATTGAAGTATCATTAAAAAAGTTATTTTAATGTGAAGAAGTGCATTAACCACTCAGACTTGCATTCCAATTGAATCTGAATTCAACCATAATTAATAACAAAACAATTTAATAAAGTCTAAAGTAACTGTTATTTTCTTCCTTACAGATTTTAGCCTTTATGTATAGTTTGTTCACATTTTACCACCAAGGTAAGAGATGCCTGTAAAAATTATGTATTTAAATTTTAATTCCAATGAAAATATTTACTGGTGTATATGCCTGTACGTATTGCAGTGACATTGTATTTTGATTATTTACAATGTAGGTTTTGATGCCAGTAATGAGCTCAAAGAGTCCTCTATGCATCTCCAGAAAATCCTTCAGAAGGTATAACAAACAGAATTGATAATAAAAATCATAAAACAGATCACAGTATTGTGTAATGCATAACATTCTCAAATGGAGTCAGAAAAAAATTCAGCACATAAATTTTTTTTTTTTCAGACACGGGAAAGTTTTGAAAGTCAAAAGGAATACACAGAGACTTTGATGTTTAAGATGTTGGACAATCGAGTGAGTAGATTATCTCCCTTAGAGTAGATTGTGCTTTAGTATTACAGTGTAAACCTGACACACAAACATATACTCAGGACTGACACATGTATACATTAGTACTATACTTTGTGTAGATGGTTATGGAAAAGGAAAATGCAATGGGAAAGGTATTTATTGCAATTTCGCAAAGATTTCTTTATTTTTTGCATGTGCCAAAATTTGTTTCACAATTCAGTCTCTTCTTACATATCAGATTGGTTTATGATTTTGAGATCTTATTCTTACCTGAAGTGACAATAGAATTCAAATTTACCTGATTGATTATTATCTTTGATCATAATGCTCAAAACATTTTGTTTACTTTAAGATACAATATACTTAGACAAAAATCTGTATTTGTTTTGAAGCTTGTAGAAAAAATAATTGTTTTACGAGTTTTATTCTATAAAAATTGATACTTGTTCTTTCTAGCATTCAAAAAAAATCAATTCATTTATAGTAAAAATGATGCTAATGCATATACAAGTACATGCATAATTAGCCCTATGTTAAATAGGTATAAAAGATTTTCATTCTTTAAATGTATATATATTTTTTAATGAAATTTGTTTTCATTTTAATTTGTGCTTGGGTGATGGATCTTGATAATAATTGTAGTCACTCCACCTAAATGATGTAGAAATAACAAGTATTGACTTTTGCTATACATAGAGAACTTTGTTTTATATAGATTAATCTGTTTTGGCCTTAGCTCTCATTATAGATGCCTGAAGCTATTTTCATTTTCTATTTGTATGGTGCTATTTCTTTATCCATCAATCTCCTTGACTAATTTAGAATTTTTATTGCAGAAACCTAGTGGGGTGACCCAGTCAAACAAAGGCTGTACAAAGGAGGGATATCTGTACCTAATGGAGAAAAGTGAGGAGGAAATATATCTTATTGGAATGTCTTTATATTTAATGTATCTTTAGAAAACAGATTTTTTTTGTATGACATAACATTAATATTAGTAAAATCAGTCATGAAAGTAATACATGATTGATGATCATTACAGAGGTGATGGGGACGACCTGGACCAAATATTACTGCTGGTACAAAAAAGAGGGCAAGATATTTCACATGATGCCCTACAATCAGGTCACTGGAAAACTGGTAGGTTTAACAACATCAGCAAAGATTTAGGTCACTTGAGATACTTGATTTAGGTGAGATATTGATATCCTTCCCAGATGATGTGCATTTTTGGAAACTTTGAAATATTTCTGTTCTGAAAAGGCTGTGGCAGTTTTAAATAGTTAGGTTAAGCAGTATCTATGGAGAATGGAGGCTATATAGTCCTTTAGCCCTGGGGAGAAAATCATGAAAATTCATGCAATATTTAAAAATTCTCTACTCTTTTTATGCTGAACTTAGCAGAAAAAACTATTATTCATTAGTATTTACATACATGTATCGATAGTGTATTAGAGGGTGTGATAAAAAAAATCTCAAAGATATGGAGGTGACTTTCAAAGCCCATGGGCCTATTGTCGTAAACATATGACTTTAAGGACGTTCGATCCTGATATTTTGAGCGTATTTCGCGCAGGTCCTTTATTCATAAAATTAAGCATCGTTTTTAGGTTCTAACAATAAAACTGAATTCTACAATGCAAATTAAAATATATTCAATGAAAAAACCGCGATTAAATTCCATTCAAGTAGAATTAAGCTAGGGACTATATTTTGTGGCGGAAGGTTTTTTAGACGAAAATGATCAGTTTTTTCCATTTGAATTATAACAGTACTGTTAATTTTGGATGCCTATGTTTCCATGCTGGTTGCACACAAAGCTGTTTTTTGCAGTGAAATATGCTATGCTGGTTCTGAAATATCTATTAAATTATTTCTTATGAATTCTATCAACAAAGTGTGACAAATATAGTAAATATATTCTGAAAATCCGGGAAAAAATTGAGCCAACTTTAACGTAAAATTCACACTTTTTTAGTAAAATCTTAAAATGTACATCATATACCCCCACTTTTGATGTTCTTTTCTAAATATTCAAGATAACTTTGACATATTTGCTTAAAATCAGAAAAAGTTTAAGACTTAAAAATAATTTTCTTGCTTATTATATTTTCAATGCCGCATAAATAACAATTTATTAGTGCAGAAAGGTCAAATAATTGATTATGCGAAGCAATTTGAAAATTTTTCTTAGTCACAATTTTTAAGTGTCTTTTTTTAAACAGACTTAGAGTTCATTTTGTTTCATGCTTTAATTGGATAAAAATATTGAAGGGAAAACGTCGAAGATGTAATTTTTAATTGAGACACAAATTTCAGTGCAGAAAGGTCATATTAAATGTACTGTAGCGCTAAAAGAAGCATATTGACCCCCATTTTTTGATTTGAATTTCAATTAAGCTATGTTTGTTGAAACTAAAAATACACTTGGCAAAAAAAGTTTAAGACTTTAAATATCAGGATCGAACGTCATTAAATGGTTATCCATAATAATTTACCATTTTACTTTTTGAGTATTAAGTAATGCTTTTTATTCATTAGAGCCAACCTGTTACTGAAAAGTTTACACTGAAATCTTGTATAAGGCGAGCCTCCCAGACTATCGACAAAAGATTCTGTTTTGACATCACTGTGGACGGAAGGTCAGTGCTTATGTTGCTTACTATAGGCTACATGTACTAAAGGAAAATGAGATTACACAACCAGTCTCTTTTCATTTTAATTTATATGTTAAATCATGAAATATTGCATATTAATTATCAAAGGAAAGTGATTTACCAGAAATAATGAGAAAGAAAAAGAACTTGATTTTTCTTTAAACGTGATTTCAAATTATCAAAAAGTTCTTGTTCAGTCTTGATGTTTGGTATCATCAAATTTGATATTTTCAATCATAAAGTCTTTTTGTTACCATCATAATTGTGACCTTTGACCTTGTAGGGCTGACACGCTGACATTCCAGGCCTTGTCTGATGATGACAGGAAGTTGTGGATGGATGCCATGGATGGCCGGGAACCAGTTTACACCACCCCAAACACTTCATCTGAGGACTGTATGTCTGAATATGTTTAAGTTTATATGATATAATCTTTACTTTTATGTTCAGATACCAGGTATTAACACATTATGTAAAAGTAATTATTTATACATGTGTAGCATATTGATTTATATAGGTAGAAAGGGTATTTTTACCATTTCATTTTTCTAGTTTGTACAATAAATTGCAGATTGCTTGAAAGTAACATTTGTTATACCTGTACTCAACAGTCCCTATATAATTTCATAATTTAAAAAGTCCAAAAGTTTGACTGTTTTCCCAGGCTGTCAGTCTAGGAACTGTTAAAATAGACTGTTAAAAAAGGCATTTTTTAATTATTAATGATTTGCAAATGCAGTCAAATCTTACCTGACCAAACATTTTAAATATTTCCTTTCTTTTTTTAGCTTCATTAGATGACATAGGATTTTCATTTATTAAAAGATGTATAGCAGCAGTGGAATCTCGAGGTAGGAATGGCACTGTAGAGTTGTCAAGATTTGTAAATCACTATCAGACATTTGGTCTGACAAAGTCAAAGGTTCTGTCAGACTTAACAAAGTTTTTTTGGTACCATATTCACAAAAATTTGTGGTGAACAGAAAGGAAAGAAAACTTCACCAGAATGCCTTTATTTTTTTATCAAGCATATGATCTTTCTTTTCTTAGGATTATAGAGTCTTTAATCAGAGACATAAATAACATGGTTAATGTCTGTTTTAACATTGAATCAACCAGCGTCATCATGCAGCCATCTTCGTTGTTTTTCTCTGTTTTTTTCATTCAATGTTCGTTTGACTAATGTTATCTTGCAAGATGTTAGTTCAGATAAATGTTCACCAGCCTTGTTGATATGAGTTAGACTGAATTGTTCTTTGCTGTTCTTTGCAGGACTACAGGAGCAAGGCTTATATAGACTGGTGGGAGTGAACTCTAAAGTAAATAAGCTGATGTCCCAAGGTCTAGGTAAGTCAGTCACAAGTTATGATCAGAATTCCTCAGATTATATTTATAATTATCAGTCAGTTTATATAAAAATTCTCCCATTTCTTACAGATCCAAAGAAAAGAGACAAAATTGATATTTGTGACCCAAACCAGTTTGAAATTAAGACTATAACAAGTGCTGTTAAAAATTATCTCAGGTAAGGCATGGGTAGATAATGTAAATTTTATAGACAAGGTTATGTGTTAATTGTTTAAATATATGATGCCTATAAAAAGGGAAATCTGCATTTGGTCAGGAGGTAACTTGTACATTCTAATGACAATAGGGAAAGTGAATGCCAGCACAGTTTTAGCTTTGTTTAATTTTTCATCGAACAGTATAGTTAGATCGTTAGATGTAAAAACTACGGAATTTGCCCATGGATTGGCAAGTGGAAATACCTTCCCTGACAGAGGAAAAATTTTAATGCTGCTTGTATTTTATTTGTATTTGATCCACTGCATATTTATTTGAGGTTCTTAGTTTAATGAGTACATGATTCATTGAAATATTTGTCATTAGTTCCTGGTTGTATGAGCAAAGTACAATGTATTTTGAATTTTCCTTTTCAGATCACTGCCAGAACCATTAATGACTTTCAAACTACACAAACCATTGATACAGGCTGCAAGTAAGTGACTGGGAAAAGGAGGTGATCCAGCCCTGTCAAATATATGATATAGCAAAATGTTAAATATATTCTGTATGATTTCAGAATGTCGCGGTTCAGAAGGTAAATTTATAGGCATCTAGCGCTGGTTTTCTTCCTCTAAATACTATTTAACCTCAACAAGTTAGGGTGTCTTAGCACTAAACAATGAGTCTTTGGTAGAATAATATAGTTTGAGATTACTATTGTACTGATAATGGTTTTACAGTTTATGGGATTGGGATAACACTTTTTTTCTCAAAATTTTAAGGTGAAAGTTTTAAGCAGGCCTTCCTGATCAAAGTTGGTCTGTTGCTGTGTTTCATTGCTATATTTTTGACTTCTCTAAAATCAACAGGTCATTATCCAGCAAACTTTTCTGGTGAAGGGGATTTAATTTTATTAGTAAACAAATCTTAGAATTTTCTTTGAGAACCTTGTAATGAAATAAATTTAAGCAAGAATTAGTCGTTCTGATAAGCAACAATCCCAATGTATTGTAAATTCATGGTTAGTGAAGCCCTAGGGGCAAACATTGCTACAAAGAAAATCAGAATCGTACTTGTTCATAAAACAGAAGAAAAAAATCCTAAACAGAAGGGACAAGGTTACTCAGGTGAGCATTATTGCCAATGGGTCTCTTGATTTGAAATGTTGAGTGGTGTAGATAACGTTAATGATTTGACACAGTGAAGAATAAAGTACATGCATTGCTTACTTTTTGAGCATCACCTGTGGCTTTTGAGAACTGCTTACTACAATTTGCCCTCTCTTTTTACTATACAACATGCTTTGATACCAGTATCATTTGTATTGACATCAACATTTTATTCCATCCCTACTGCCATCCATCACCAATTCTGTCGTATGACTCGTATCAATGCATAAAGCTCAGGACTTGGATGGACACATGTAAAAACCAAAAATATTTCCCCACTTTGAACACTCTGAACATCTTCAAAATCATACCTTTTAAAAAATTTTTGGTCAAAAAAAAAAATCTTACCATTTTGAAATTTAAATTGAATATTGAATTGTGAATAAATTTTGTTATTTAATAATACAGTATTTAAGTAAAATGATATTAGGCATTGTACTCAAGACCTTAAATATACATTAAGCTATACCTTTCAAAAAAAATTTACAACAGGAATTTATTGTTATATTTCTTTCAAAGGCGTGTGCTATACATATGAGTGTAATAATAACAATTTAAAGTAGAATCTTCATTCGTATGTTATGATTAAAGAAAAATTCTTGGTGAGCATTTTAAATCAATATTTCTCCAAAGAATAATATAGCAAATACAAAATCTCAGCAGAATAGCAGTATTTAGATACAAGATGTACAAGGTGAATGGTTTTATTTGTGGTTTAAATTCCTTAAAATGTCCAATTTCTTATTTTAGAACGAGAATCCAAAACTCTGCGTATCCATGACATCCACACCTTAATCCACAGACTGCCGCAGGCAAACTTTGAAATGCTGGACATCCTGATCGACCATTTAAGGAAGTATGTACTTTTATAAATATACTATAGAGTAATTTCAATATTTAATTCTACAAATTCTATAGACAAGAAAATATATGACATTGGCAACATGAAAATAAACAAAAACAATCCTTACCTAGGCAGAGTAAATGTTAATGCATAATTTAATTTGTTGTGTGTTTAACTACTTTATCAACTAAATTGCCACTGTATTTTCAGAATCGCCGAGTTCCAGGATAAGAACTTGATGACCGTAGCTAACCTCGGTGTTTGTTTTGGTCCTACGCTGATGAGGGCGGAGGAGGAATCGGTGGCAGCCATTATGGACATCAAGTTCCTCAACATCATTGTGGAGATCCTCATCAACAATTACGAGAGAGTACGTAACGTAAAGGCTTCCTTATCAAAAAATTATATATTTAACACAGATTGATTATTCAGAAATGTCTTAACCTGACATTGTTGATGTTGTAGATTTTCAAGACGCCCCCAGAAGATGCGGACCCCAGTGAGATCCGCTGTCCTCTCCCTAGTGCCTCCCAATCAGTGACTGATAAATTCACCCCCGGGGTCAACCACACCTCCCTAGATGTATCTAGTCAAAACCAGCAGCCCCTCTACATCAACAAAGCCCCTCCTGTCCCCAATACAAGCACCCCCACCACCTATGTTCAGAAACCCAAGCTCCGATCAGTGGACATTTACAATCCAGATACCAAAAGTAATTTGAGAACAATCTGTAAACAGATGCAGTAAATGCAAACTTTATTTTCTAAACAAGTTTGAGTCATCTAAGATTAAAAAAAAAGAGCTGCAAGGGCTACTCCTGTTGTAATGCTGCAAACTACACAGGATATGTAGTAAATCAGTAATGTATACTATATATAAAAAACAGAAGGTACAGAGTTATTTGATATTATAGAAAAGGAAAAATAGAATTCCAATAGAATTACTTTCTTCAGATTTTAACTACATTTTTTTATTGTCAGGTTTTGAGACTCACGGGAGCAGCAGTGACAGTTCCGAGTCCCTGAACTCGAGTCTGTCTAACAGTGCCTCCGCAATGTCATCCCCCCTCCCTCAGTTTGACAGTCACAAGAAACACCCAGCTCCAGCCGTACCGGGAAACACTCAGTACAGTAATGTATCGGGACTAGGTGAGGCTAACTAATAAATCACATCACTCATGTCAGAGTATATATGTGTATTATCTTTTAACTTTGTTGAGAAAGTTCAAATGAAAGTCAATATTATAGAAGTCAAAAGGAAATAGTTTGTGAACTTTTTCGTTACAGCAAATAAGTTTATGAATGACCTATCAGGATCAGATGTTCCTACATTGTAAGTATTTATTCCTAACTTTGTATTGTTATGAATGCCCCAAGACCTGCATTAAACACACAGAACTGTTTACCTTAATACACACTCGACTTAACTATTCACCCCACCCAAAATAAAACAGCTTTATAATGGTTACACTACCTCTTAAAACTGAGAGCATTTCATGATGATGTGTAGCTGAAGAAGGGATTCCATAAACAAACCAGAATTTTTAGAGTTTTAGGAAGAGGATCTTATTTCTGACATGTATATTAATATGTAAATATTGGTGATCACAGAGGGATGAGGATAATTTTTTTTCTGTGCTGTAATCCTTTTATTATCTCCCAGTGACCAGTCAATGCGCAGATCTCTGTGGATTTCATCCAAAACCAAAATGTTTGAGAGGTATATAGCAGAATGAATGGTGAACTTGATAACTGTCTATGATAAAATGTGAATGACGTTAGAATAACAGGATGTCACATGATGTTTTCTTAATGAGAGGAGTGTTTGAATGAAATTCTTTTTAGAGAATGCCTACAGGATGTTGTCATAACAAAGGAATGGACAGATTTCTCCACTTTTATTTGTGAATCTCTGAAGTCTTTGACAGAAAAAATCCCTTGCATCCTGTGACAAATTACTAACCTCACCTTACTACACTCTTCCTGGTTCACAGCACGTACTGTCTCCTAACTTCACAGCCCACTTCCTGTTGTCACAGCCCACTTCCTGAATGGTGTCACTTTTGTTTAATAATTTGCTGTTTTGCCTTAAAACAGAAATTAACTGTTTTCTTTTCTTGTTTAAAATTTTCTTCTCTCCTGTCTTGTTTGAATTTTAATATTGAATTAATGATTTTAAGTTCAGCTGAGTATTTCGGGAGTTATGCCAACAATTGCTATCTGTTTTGTGTCCGTCAACATTCATTGTCAATCATAAACTTTTGAAAATTTTTCAGAAATTGCTAATCTAATTTCAACAAATTATAATGTAGTATTAAAGATAGAACATTTATGGACAAAGGGAGGAACAATCCAATTATAGCACCTTGATCAAGGGCTTGTTGTATTATACTCGGGTGACTATTAAGGCCCTCGGGTCTCTTCTTAAATGTTTTTGCCAGAGCAAACAAAAATAACCAAAGCTCAATGCAAAAAATTCAATTTATAATCAACATGTTTATACATGTACATACTAGATAAGAATTTGAAATTAATTGCACATTGGATGGCTCTTGTGGCATTTTGGGCATGTAGATAATTCCACACAGAAAATTTTGCAACAGATGCTTATGTGCTTCACCAGTAGTATTTAAAGCCCCCTGTTAAGGATCAGTTCATTTTGCATCATGCTATTGCTTGGACATGAAAGAAAATTTTGTTTGTTTTGCGTAGTGGAAGCATCAAGAAACGTGGGTCCAATGATTCTTCCTATGCAGCATCAATGTAAGCTAACCCCTGCCACATATAACCAATCAGTACCACTATTACATGTAGCTAATCAGTGTTATTTATATTAACCAATCAGTGTACTTCTTGCATGTAACCTTTGTGTCACTTGTTGGAAATACGTTTACATGTATCGTAATGATTCTGTCTTTTCCCACCAATGTAAAATGATATTTTTCTTCACATTTGCAAAATTATTTATATATATATATGCATTCATACATGTAAATGCATGCACCTATTAGATACTAGTATTACCCTGGGATACAAAGGAATAGCATTATAGTCTACCCTTTTATATATATTATAGACTGTATTATGACTATATAATCTTCTCTGATTATATCAAATATACCAGACATATTCGTTTTTTGACAAAGGAAATTATGTTTGAAAGTAAAGATTATTCAGTCCATATTCAGTGCATTTTAACCTATGTATTTACCATTCTGTTGGTACAGTGTATTTAGTCTGTCTTTGTGTATCTGTGATTTTCTTTTATCCCTGTGGTTCTGCATGTTTATTTTTAACAATCAGTTTTTAATTCCTTACCAAATATCTTTCCTTACTGATTTGTGCATGTCCCACAGAATTTTTTTAATTTCTTCATATTGTTTTTTTTACCACCTCAATTTGTCAATAATTCAGTTCACCTACAATCAATATGCATAAGTATATTCAATTCGTAATCTTTGTTTCATTTCAACTTTTATTGATTGTGTATTTTGAAAGTAAACCAGACAAATGAAAATAGTGGGAACGATTCCTCTTTATTGATGTATGTACAGGTTGTAATTTGCGGCTCTGTGTTATTTCAGGACTTCCTCGGCTCCTAGTATGACCAGTAGTCTGTCAGGTAGCTTACCAGGAATGGGAAACTCCAACAATGTCAACAAAACCAAAAAGAGGCAAGTCATTCTCTCTCTACCCCTGTCCATTTCTGTGTAATGAAATGACAAGTAGGTTTTCTCCGGGCACTCTGGTTTCCTTCCACAGAAATGACATCTTCATGCAAATACACATGTATCTGTTCAAAAGGCTCCACTGGAAATAAGCTTTCATGGACTGTCCTTGATATCATATATATGTGTTTACCTATAAATTGTATGTACATGTATATATTTATTTTTCTCTTTAAATGATGCTGACTTTTCTTTGGTTACAGGACAGCTAGAACACTTTACCAGTGCTTGGCTGACAATGAATCAGAACTGTCTTTTGAGCCAAATGTCATAATTCAGAATGGTATGTTCAAAGATTTACAATACATACTACATAATGGTTACTCTTATTATTACTGCAAATTAAATTAATAAGTAATTGAATATGAATCAAATGTCACAAAGACAACATTACTTAGTATTTTTAAAAATAATTTTTCATTGAAAATTGGGAAATATCTTTTCTCAGAGAGGGGGATAGTCCTTGTCATATGTGCCCCCTTTCCTTCATTCAATATTTTTTCAAAACTGAAGATTTATGTTTCAAGGTGAAATTACTATGAAGGTGCATTATGTCTTTTTTAACAGTGAGGGAATCCAAGGAGCCAGGATGGTTGGAAGGATCATTAAATGGGAAGCGGGGATTGATCCCGGAGAACTATGTAGAGTTTGTAGACTGACCCCGCCCCTACAGTGGCCTTATTTTGTGACCACCAGGATGTCACCCCCGGGAATATAGACATCTGTATATACTCATTTACATCATCTTATCTTAGAGATTGTGAAGATGTGATTCACTGTGCTGGACATGGTGGGAGTTACAAAGGGGAGTAACAAAGGGTCATGTGACTGGAGGATCAGTCACATGACTGAAGGCCACTGTTTTAAATATTGGCAGAAAATGAATGCAATAGCGAGTGTGATGTATAGTTGTTGGTATTTTGTTTATTATTTACTTGGATTTCAAACCATATTTTTTACATGTCCATATGATGATGTATTTAAATTATTAGGAATAAAACTTCCTTCATTATGTGTACATTTTGTGGTAATTAATGTACTTCTGCCATCTTTGTCACAAGCATTGTAATGCAGTTCTCTTTTTTTTTTTTTTATATATAAGAATCTTAGATCATTTGGAAGATGAAGGTCAAATTTGCAGCCAGTTTATAGCTTTTTTAAGGATTAAAATAAAAATTCTGTCTCACTGGTTAACATTCCTAGTGTTTACAGGTATCTTTACAATGTAATCTTTACACTTTGTTTACACTGTAATCTTTACTTTTCGTTTACACTTGTTTCACGCTATTGCCTTTACACTCTGTCTAAACTGTCAAGTTTTCTGTATGTTTACTATTCATTTATTGCTTAAACACAAAATTATTTAATAGCTTGTATAATCATATTATACTTCATATTAGCACCTATTATTTCTCTCACACATGTTCATGATGAAACTTAGCTTAAAACTGTATTATTATCATATTCCTTAAAGATTCTAAGACTTTTCTAGAACATTTTGTTTTAAAAAGATCCATTTTTTTTACACAGTGTAGGAATCATGAATATATATACTGCAATGCACTTCATGTACAAAGAAAAATAAGATAGTTTTTAAATCAATTTAATACATTAAAATATTGCAGTTAATTCAAGGATTTTGTATGCATTGAAATTCAGACATACCTTTCCTCCACACACATACACAAGATAAAAATACTTGCTTTTTTTAAATTTTCAGTTTAATTTTTTCTTATGTTTCTTGCTTTATGCAGCTTTTGGATTCTTTGTTTAAGAATTAATTTCATGGTTGTTTTTCAAATATTGGTATACTGCTTTCTTACTGTTGGTAGATGTATTTGGCAAAGACCAAATTTTAAGAGGTTAAATATTTCACATATAAATTTGCCATCTTTGGCATTGTAGTTGCAAACTCTGTTTTAATTGTAAGCATAATTTTTTTTTAAAGTTTTCGTTATATATCTTGTACTTAGTTGCATATGTGTACAATGCATTGGAAATGTTTGAAATTCTGTCTCCGACTTTTAAAATGCTCATAAGCATTTGTAGTGATTAGCTGAATACGATATAAAATCTATGCATTCGTTGTTGTACTTTGTGTTTCTAGCTAGGATATGGTTTTAATGCTCTGCTTAGATTAGTCAGATCCAGTAGATATAATTCAGTGTTATGTTGCTTCTCTTGTATAAATTTATTTTTTCCACTCGTAGATACTGACACTTGGTAATTCTGTCACTGCTTTTCATGCAGCAGGTTATCCAAACCTCTAAGTAAAGTTTATTTCATTTTTTGTTCGGTATTATAATTGAAAAGTAGATATTTTTAAAGGAAAAATTTATCTTTATTATCAGGTTATTAACAATGTTTTATACACTGTTGTTGATATTATGGAGATTTTGACTTCTGTGTATAGGAATTATTTATTGAATGCTGATACATGTAGTTTACCATATAATCTGTAGAATAATGTAGTAAGGTGTCCATATGAAAATCAAACTTGCTATAAAACACATCTTTTTTTTATTAACATCACTAATACATGTATACTTATTGAATAGTTCATGTAAATTTTACAGCATTCATTCCTGACCTAACCAATTTATTACAGCTATTTTTGTCATATTTGTAATTTATTTGATACATTTCCTCAGGTTGAGATTTTTTTTGTGAAATACATTATTTATTGTAGAGAAGTGAACAAATTCCAGGGTCCTTATGTGCAATGTTCTGCTTCACTGTATACCTATATATAGCTTGCCATCCCGTGTCTGGTGTTTTATGAATTTGTCCTTGACTGTAAACTCTGTGTCATCAGAAATCAAGTCTTATGATGTGAGATGTGATTAGTGGTGTATGTATTGGACTATGAGCATGCCCAAATTTTAACATCTACTTAATTTTGAGATACCTGAGACTTTTGTAGAAAAGTTGATAATGATGGAGTGAGTTCATTTAAACATGCAGAGATGGGGATGTGTATGGATTACTGTGTGACTAACCTTGTGGTCTGTTGACTTGATTTTTGTTATGTGACTGTGTATTGTTACTGTTATATTTTGTCTGTACTGTGGAACATCACCATGTGATGAGATTTCACAGAGTAGGAACAAATATAAGAATAAATATGTACAAAGCATTCCTCTTGTTTTTTGCTTGTGAGCTCTAATGCTGTGATGTGAATTTTTGTACATTTCATTCATACATGATCAAAACTAAAAAAAATTGTGACTGAACTGGCTGTCCTACATGTATATGGCTTTGGCAGTTCATCCACATTTAGAGTGTAGATAGTCAGAATGATTTAATAAGATATTCCATTGATGAATCCTTTTTCTAATTCTTGATTTTTTCATCCTCTGAATAATTTTCTTTGTTCACTTTGTTATTGTGAGCTTTGTAAAAGCACTTTCTCAGAAGAAAAATCCCACAGTTCAGGAAAAATTCCACAAATTCAAGGAGTGACAATAGACTGGCTCCCAGCAATAACCCCATCTGCCCTCCAATATTGGCTGCAAAGAAAGGCAAACATGTCAAATTCAGTTTGATGCAGGGTTTTAATTGATATTTTAAAAAGCAACTTCACGCACAAATCTTAAAAGAGTCGTACCACAGGAAATAAAACCAAATAAGATATTCAACTATCCTAAAAAAATCCATGATGTTAATCAGTAGTGGGAAGGACCCAGAAAAGAACACATGGGAATCAATTTATCAAAAAATATTTCATGGACAGGCATTGTGTCCTAAATGACATTGGCACCCACCTACTTGAGTCAGCCTTACACATTGTCTTTTACAGATGTACATGTCAGGAATTTGAGTAATCTGGAGATGTTATTTTAGCCATTGTATTCGTATAATACCCACTCCACAATACTTACACAAGATGTCCTCAGTACTTACACAAGATGTCCTGATAAGACGTGTACAGCGGCACTTGCTCCACCTTATGTACTTGTAGATAATCAAAGTGGATGTGGAGTTCAACGAAATTTTCACTACAACAGGGAAGATAGTACATGTATATAGAGTTCTAAATATTAATCATGCTAGAGAGTGAAGTTTTTGGCTTCTTGCTTTTGTTTTTGAAATCAACTGATAGCTATTGTTATTATTTTTGTTCATGTTTATTCTAGGTTAAGATTTTGTTCCCACTCTTTTTACTTGTTCTTAAGCACTTTTGTTCATGTTTTCAGTGCCTCATGGAGCGGTCACCACTGTCTAGCCGTTGCTTAATTTGCCTGAAATCGAGGGAAACTCTACTGATTCACCATAAAAGCTAGCTCACTAGCAAGGTAGTATGTGTTCTTTACATACTATTCCGCTACACTTCCCCAACTCAGGGAATCTTAACTAAAAAAGCTAGCACACTTCCGATTTGGCGTAAATTCTTTACATACTATTCCGCTACACTTCCCTAACTCAGGGAAGCTTAAACCCCGAAGCTTACATGTAAATAGGTCCTCTCTGAGTGTCTGAGGCCTCTTCAATAACAGTAACCAATGACGTCCACGGTTACCTAGTGCGCAAATGGACAACATTTTTAGTCTTAAGACTTTCTGAAGCAAGCCACCGAACACTATAGTCAATAAGCTACTACTTAGGTGTTCCGTAGGTGCCTTAGCACTTTGGCCTTTCTAGCAAAGGCGAAGGAGCGAGAGTGCAATAAAATATACTGATGGAAATTAATAAGGGGACACATATATTTAATCGTGAAATTTGCTTTATTATCAGTTGTATTTGATTAAGTACATGTATATTTCATTAAATACGTGCATCCCAAGTGGAATTTTAGTATCTGGTGTGTCCTCCCTGCTTTTTGATCACTTCCTCATACCGTCGTGAACACTCTGTATCAACTTTCGTATCTTAGCTCGAGGAATTGTACATCACTCTTCTCGAAGAGCCTGGAACAAGGCATCACTAATCCTCACCCGACGCCCAAGAACATCCCAGAGGTGTTCAATGGAGTTAAGGTCTGGAATTTTGGATGGCGATCGCAACATCCTGATGTTGTTAGGCGTCAGAAAACCCTGCTGACATGAGACGTGTGGGGTCGAGCATTGTCATGTTGAAACTCAAAATGTATGCCCACTCTACGGCGGAAAGGAATAACAACAGGCCGCGTCACTTCCTCTCGGTATCTGACACTGGTCACCCTTCCATCCAGTCGAACAAGGTCAGTTCTGTGGTCGTAAATTATGCCGCCTTATACCATCACCGCTCCACCGCCATAGGAATCGTTGTTTGATGGTACACTGGTGATGACGTTCACTAACAAGGCGTCGCAAAACGCGAATTCGACCGTTTGCAAAGTCCAAAGTGAACCAAGATTCATCGCTGAACCTGGTATAGCGCCAATGTCGAAGTTTTCTTGCTTGATGTTGTGTAGCCCATGATCTTCTGAGACGCCTGTGTTCAGTAGTCATCCTAGCTCCCAGGACGACATGACGTAAAGCCCGCTGCGTTAAGTCTGTTTCTGACAGTACGGTCACAAATTCTTATTCCTCTCGCTGCCCTGAACTCAGAGTTTATTTTTGATGCTGACTTGAATCTGTTAAGCAGGGAAAGCAGTGCCAGCTCATGATCATTCATTACGAGTTGTTGTTTTACGTTTGGAAGAACGACATGGTATTTTTACGCTCACTCTCTGGAAGTACCGGTTCCACAGACGTGAAATCAATTTTTTTTCTTGAAAGTTATATGGCAGTCTGGAATATTGATTGAACTCCGTTAATGCATCCGATACCTCTCATTTTTGATTTTCAGAAAGGCATTCTCTTGGCATGATTCTCAAAGTACGGGTATACTGAAAATGGTCGTGTATTGTAGTGTTAAATTGGCGTAATAATGCATGAAAATCACGAAAATTAATTTTCAATAGCAAAGTTTCTTTATTAGTTAAGTAATTTTTAACATTTTCTGTCTATAACAGCTACATACACTGTAGATCCTCGGACATATGAAACATGCCAAACATTAAGTAACAATGATTATGCGTTCCCGTATTATTTTCCATCAGTACATAATAAATCTACACAAAGTTATTTTAAAACTCGCTGAATTTAGCCCTATACGTCACATTTTATCATGATGAAAATCACCACACAAAACAATGTTGAGGCGAAAGAGCTATTTAAGTATCACTTCTGCGCACTTTCGCCTTCGCGTTTTCACGCTTCGCCGTCGCATTTTAATACTCCCGCGAATTCGCGTCTCCACCCGAATACCGTTCTTTGTCGCCAACAATTTCCTAATTGAAAGGGAACCTATCTAAAGGTTATAAAGCTTGCATTTGCAGCAGCCCACTTCAAAGAAAACAATGACATCGCCAGGAGAAAAGCTAGCTCACTTATGAGGCAGTATAAGGTCCCCATTTACTGCCCGCTAACATGCTTTTTTCTCCTCAAAACTCACAATACAGTAACTACTGAATTGTACTAATGTACTGTATATCTAAATAAAATCATGTCCATTGTAAAGAATGCCTTGCTTTTACCTAAAATAGTCTTTTGGAAGTCCCATTTTTTTGCTCATAAAGCTGGCGGTATCTTCTGTCGGGTACACAGCATATGACATCTGAGCGTTATAAGTCGTCTGCTGGCACGGTTCGGGACAGTCACATGTAGAAAATGTGGTAGCACTTCTTGTGTCTATAACCAGGATATGATTGCGTTCAAACAATATGTTCTTTCCTATCAATTTCTTCAGGTGTAAATTTGATGCACCAAATTAACTCTTTCATGAAAAATATTCTCTTTTTTTGTAACAGACAACACAATTCATTAAAGATAAAAGAAGTTAAAATAATCCATGCCAATGAATGGCTATTTATGACTTACTTTGATATGATGAATTGTAAAAGCACTGATAATATTGGTATTGAGAGCAAATGGTGTGATCACCTGCAACAACAAAATATTCAAACCATGAAGAATATTTTTGACCGTCTTAAGGCTTATAACTCTCCACGGTGTCTCATAAAGAAATATGAAATATTGCAAAACTGGCATCTGCCTATCAGTAGAGCTTTGTAAAATGTTTTCTTGTAAAACAACCTAAATTTTGTTCGTGAATAAAGAGAAGCAATGAGTTAAGATTAAAATATAATACTGTGGTTTCATAAATATTCGTTGAGTACTAATTTTCGAGGAATTCATTGTTGAGTAGATCCACGAAATTATATGTTCATTAAATTGAGAAATGAGTTTTTTTGTATAGACAATGCCTTCGTCCACGAAATTATGTATCCTCGAAAACTTCTGTTTTACGAAATCCACGAAAATGGATGGCAACGAAAAAGTGATGAAACCACAGTAGTAGTTATATATAGCTACTCCAGATAACTACCATTCGACCCCAAAGCAACGCATCCACAGCGCTGAAATAACAGGTCACTTTCGCACTTCCTTTTACAAGCATTAATGCTGTATGGTGCTGGATGTACCGGATTTGTAAAATCTGGAGAACTCGGATCATCACAGTAAGTATCACCAAAAGCTTTGAAAGGGACACCGAGATAAGAATACTGAAATGGAGAAAATTTGATGCTCTCAAATACATAGACAGAAATAATTGAACAATGTTTCTGTTATACGTCATTTTCAAATTTATAATTAGAGTTCTGACCGTTGTTTTGGATAGTTTTGCTAAAGCTATTCTTCCAGGTGGAATGAGAAAGCCGCTGTTCTCTATTGCTGGGTCTTCAAGAGGATCATGCACAGCTACCTGTAACAAAAGCATATGATCCATTTACAGTCTTCATACAATCACATTTGATTACAATTTTACATGTAGACCAAGTATGGAAACTAAATTATTTCAAAAGTCCAACCTTCCATTATTATACGGATAAACTTATCTTAGTGTAAAGAAGAGAATGCTAATAGACCTATGGAACACAGGATTTCTCAAAGGTGACGAGCCCATTTTACTGTTGGAGAAGCTACAAACCAAGCCAAATGTCTAACGTGCTCCAAAGGTAAAACTATTCCACTATCAAAACTTGAAGTGTTGTTTCTCCTAAAAATCAAGACTCTAACAGTGGTAACTTTCAGACCGAAGAGACGCTACTGTTCGTTATCTCCGTATATTTCATGGATACCATTTAAGAATTTTAGAATTGGTATAGGATAATTTAAGTGGATGAACCAACGAAATATTACCAGGAAAAGACCTGATACTGGAAAGAAATTTGTACGTTTATGAATAAGTACGATCAGGGCCGGAACCAGGGCAAAGCGGCATTCTCATAAAGGTTAACAAAAATGCCCTAATTGGTTAGGATTTCGAGGCAGATGGTTGAGAAGATTAAGAGGATAGGAGTATCATCATCTTGCTAAAGAAGAGCAGTAGGAACTTTGGGACAATTTGATATCACAAGATTTTACCAAAACCAACAGCTTAAAAACTTAAGACTTTTCAACTTTATACACAACAATTCCCCACGATAAATTAAAGTCCCGAATTTTCTATATCATTGACAGCTGCTTTTTCAATAGAAATGGAACTCGTAAATTTACTTACCTTGCCATTGGTCAATTGCAAAATTATTTTGTTAAAAACATTCTGACTGTACATACAAGTACTCAGAAGTCGACATCAAGATACCACAGAGTATGGCACATCTCTTTCATATTTGGATATTTTACTCTCTATGATAAACCTGATGACTTTAACTTTTCTATTGCCAATTTCCCTTACTTATGCAGCAATATACCTTCATCATCTGCATACGGTTTTTATGCATCTCAGTTGATTCGATACGCAAGAGAATGCTTTACGTATGAACAATTTCTAAAAACGGTAAATTATTGACAAGCAAGTTGATGAAACAAAAATATCAGCAATCTCGTTTAAAGTCAACAATTCGTAACTTCTATGGTCGATACAATTACCTTGTCAGCAAATACAATTTATCATTGAGTCAAATGCTGACTTACGTTTTTCATACTAATTGTTAGTCCATTATTTAAACACTGAACTGACGACGGATTTTTTCCTTTATTTCCTGATCATAACAAGGAGCATACGGCGGGTGTGACCGGTCAGCAGGGGATGCAAACTCCTCCATAGCATCTGATCCCACTACTGATGTTTTGGAGATCCGTGTTTGCTCTGCTCCTATTTTGTATTGCTTGTTGACTTTTGATCTTAAATACTGTTCGTAATCTCCGTATGTTTCATCAACATAAAAAATGAAAGATTTACATTTGTGTAAAACTTTGATGTCGCAAGCGTCACTGATTGTTAAGAGCGTTAGTTATCGAGTCATGGAGAAAGGAATTAGTCCTTCCGTCAAGGGTTTGAATCCCTGTGTGCAAAGTGGAGACCGGTATTTTAAGATGAGACATTAAACACCTATGTCCCGTGTCGCAGTAAGATCTAGCAAGAAAGAAGATCCCTCATTAATAAAAGGCCTTAAGTGCCAGATACAGGTCTAAATTTGAAGCCCTCTTCTGGCAAGTGACGGCGTCTCAATATGAGTAAAAATTTCTTGATGGATCGATGTGCAACAAACATATTAAAAGAGGAAGTCCTTCCAGTTAAAATGCAGGATGTAGATAATCCACCTATCATTCAGTCAAAGGTTTGAGAAAGTGGGATGCTCGGAGAACATACTAAAAATGTACTAGGAACCTTTCAAAATGGCTACAGCAGATAAAAAAGACTGACCTATTCAACAAGGCGTGTGTGGATGCCCACTCTGTTTTGAAATTGCTACATATCACAAAGGATAATAGATATCTTCATAGATAGTTTGGAATTTCACCTAGTTTCACTTCAGCTAGTCCGATAGCAGCATTGCGAAGCTTTAGCTGTCAATTTCAACACTAGCAAGGGAGTTCAAAGTTTCGATTTTCCAAGGATGTAGGTAAGAATGGCAGTGGCAAAAGCGATAAGAACAGAACGAAAGAAAAGTAAAAACCAACCTCACAGAAAGCAGAGAAAATTCTCATTATATGCAATAGATATGGAAAACATTGTAAGATACAATACAATGTATGTCTTTGAGGCTTTGAGAGGAAGAACTAAACTCCTGAATATCGAATTCGGAAAATAGAGTGAATGTTTTATTACCGACCGATTTGCTGAGATTGGGTTCAACAGAATCATCAGACTGCAAGTCAAGTGGAGAAAGAGCAACGCTCGCTAACATTTTTTCTGCAAAGTATAGATTGTGTTGTCAAAGTGCTTCAAGTCTTGAATGAATTCTCGTATTTCTTGATGTGGTCCATCCGGTCTTAGATTTTAGTCTGCAGACAAGAGAATCATCACCATTTATCATTGTCCTGGGAAGAAGTTTGCAACGTAGAGTGGAAAAGTGACAAATACTGGGAACTAAGAGAACTATTTGACAATCGATAATAAAAGACATGATTATTCTCCATATAAGTTGGTTGTCATGTATATGAAACGAATGAATAAAACCTATGAAATCAATGGCAAAAATGAATATGAATCCGCATTATCGACAAACACTTAAACACTTTGATTAAGAGATAAAGAAGACCTCTAGGCGAAATTGGCACCTAGGAGACACCAAGGAGTGAGAACTTGACACAAATTAATAAGATTACTACTGTGGACCAATCGACGTTGTGTTAAATGGCTAAAATATATGTAAAAGATAATGTCAGTAAAGGACGCACCACCCAGCATAATCTAGATGGCAGCGAATTGGCAATCACGGTCCTAATTAGGAGGCATATACAAAAACCCAGAAGCAAATAGACTGGCCATCATTTAGCAGAATATAGTTGTCTGTATATGTATATATATATTTATTTTATTTTTTAAGGTCCCATTGATAATTGTTGATAATTGTTCACTCGTATGGAGACGCCACCACTTGCCGGTGGAGTGCTACAAATTTTGTCCTATACTCGGCACCTACGGCCATTGAGCAGAAAGGTTAATTCTTTTTCGTGCCAGCACCTACTGCGACACGGGACCTCGGTTTGTACGGTCTCATCCGAAAGACCGGTCTCCACATCCCACAGTGGGCTCCAAACCCGCGACGTAAGGATCTATTCGTTACTTTGCAGATCTAGAGCAGACACTCTAAACACTGCGTCACACCTGCGACTTAATACTGGTATTTACGAAAAGATATGACGTTAAATTCGGGCATCATGCAATGAGTCAGGTTATTACTAGGCTTCTTCAGAAAAATCCACGCTTAAAAATAGTATGGTCCATGCATGGATATCATGTATAACTAAAGATTTATGTACATTAGAATAAAGAAGTCGTCCTTCGGAAAAAAAGATACGTGTGTACTCATACCACTGTGAAGAAAGAGCATACAAAGGAGAGTAGAAATGTTGTGTTCATTTGACAAAAAACATATAAGAATGTTCCTGCGAAACATTGGTTTGGTTGGTAAATAGAAGCTTTTCGCATCTAAAATTGAGATTTTAACTGGGTACCTTATATAGGTAGGTTTACCATGCAAAAATTGTATTATTCGATGATTTTTTCAAACTTGCTTGGTTGTTGTAAAACGTCCCTCTCGATTTTTTACGATATTGAGACACCACTGCTTGCCAATGGAGAAATATTAATTTAAATATATTGAGCAGTGACGGGTCTATTTTTACAAGCACGTACGGCAATGTGGGACCTTGGTCTCATCCAAAGGACCATTCTCAACGTTCCGCAGTGAGATACTAACAGCAAAGTAAGGTTCAATTTCTCACTCCTTGACGCAAGAGCAAACCTCGCAACACTGCCCACGCGATATGTTCTTTAAGAAGAGTTGTCCAAGCCCATCTAGGGTTGGATTGCACAATCTATCACGAAGAGGTCTTTAGTTGGAGAAATTTGCATTCTTTACCCAAAAAGCAATGGGTTGTTTGTTTATTATATAATGTTCCTCTCGAGAATTTTTCATTCACATGGAGATTCCCTCATTTGTCTGTGAAGAGCTGCATTTTTTTCATGTACTTGCCACGCAGGGCCATGAAGAAGTGAGGGATCTTTTTCGTGCCAACACCTGAGACACGGGGCCTGGGTTTATACAGTCTCTTCCGAAGGACCGGTTTCCACGTTCCACTGTGAACACGCGATGTAAGGATCTGATTCCGCGACTTTCAGACAGACACTCTTACCATTGCGACAAGCGGGTGACTCAAGCCATTATAAAAAGCACTTAAAACAGAATATGCTCAATCTGTATAAGGAGGGCACTTTTGGCGAGGGCTAATCAACAACAAAATTTCCTGTCACTGTGGATGCCACTTACTGCTTATTAAACCAAGAACTACTATCTGTACCATGGTATTGTAAAGTTCCATCGACCAACCGGCAATATACCAACATAAGGATGTACATGTAAACCGGTTACGGCGTTTATCCTCTGAAAGCGACGGGGAGATGGCCGAGATTTCTTTTATTCGATGTTCTCAATATATGAATATTTTCGCTGGAAAGCTTATGCTTACAGAAAAAATTCTAATATAAAAAATGTAATAACAATTGAGTAATAAAGTGTGAATTTTTTAAAGTGCCTGCGTTTAAAAATTATGCGAAAGCCAATCAGTTTATTCAGTTATTTTCAAAAAAAAATTATTTGAAGTGTAAAAGTTTGAATCGTTGGATTATTGAATCAATCAAATTTCCTACCTTAAATCCATTGCTGCAGTCAGTGTTTTGGTAATTCTGATCGTTGACGACGCTGAGAAGAGCTATGAAGTTAACCGATGATCCAGTAGAACTTGTAGTCGCGGATCCATTGCTGTTCCACGTGTAACACATACCACTGGATGCCACTTTCTCCGTTAGGTCATGTTTAACGTTTCCGCTTTTTCCGTCAAACGTTATGTACTTGACAACGCTATTTATTTCCAGTGTTTCATTTGCCACGTCATTGAAAGTCCTTGGCGCAAAATATCCGTTGTTTTGATAATAAGGATCCGTCCAGTTGATCTCATCCACTAAGTTGTTTAGTCTTGAGATTGATAAGTGATAAACTTCGTCTCGTGGGTCAGACGCTACTTTTGATTTGTTAAAGGGGCTCAAATTGCAAAAGGTAACTGCTGGGAATTGTATACTTGACACGCTTTTTACGGAAGAGATGGCCAGGAACGGGTATTGGTGGTAGTTGATCCATTCTTTGTAGAGAAGATAAAGGAGGTAACCTGTGCAGACACCCACAGCCACAAACCAAATGATTCTGAAGAAACAAGAAGAGGGGTTAACGAGGGAGTACTCAGTATCTGAATTCGTAAAAAAAAATTTGGTTTTATCAATTCTAATGTCTTCACAGGTCTGTCTTGGGAGATCTTGATCCTTGTGGTCAAGATATAAAGTAGTTTTTCATCAGTATTTTTCAAAAGAAATTAACCTTTTGTGTTGTCAACATTTTCCCTTACTACTTCCACAACAATACTGCATGTACATGTGTGGCAAGAAGTGTGTTGAACCGAATAGTCTTGCCAGCCAAATTGGCAATTAAAAAAGTGCAAAAATATTCATGGCAGGGACCTCGAAAGATCTGAAGCCTATGTTTTGTACATTATTATTGCCAATAATTATTATGAAACCAGACACCAATGGTGAAAATCTGGTTCCGTCAGATTTTACGTCTCGTTTGTTTTACAGAGATTAAATGACTGGAGTGGGAGGAGGTTAAATGGCAGCATAATTATTTATATAATTATTAGATTAATTATTAAATTTATTAGTCTTTGATGGCAGATATAAGACTGATATTGAAACATGACTATGATTAATAGAAGTCTATTTAAAAGATAATAACCTTTAAATACTAATTATGAAGAAAAGAAAATAAGAAATATTATTTTTAAAATTAAACAATGAATTTTTACCCTCGAATTGTGGTACAAAGTATCTTTTCTTGATCAACAAAATTATTTTTTATATCGAAGCAAAAGTAAACTTCATAGAACCTTTCTATAATATATATGTAAATATTCAAGATTAAGAAAAAATAGCATAATATGATATTCAAAAATCTGAGAAAGCTACGGACACAAAAAAGAGGCAACTATTTCTAATATTGCTGACAAAAGTGAGAAAAACACTATAGACTTAAAGAGTAAACAGTACTCACCCGCGATAGAAAGGTCTCCGGAAAATGTGTCCGATTCCATGCATGGAACATTCACCTACGAACGCTCCCCCGAGATGTCTGATGGAGGTGGAAGTTTTTTTGTGTTGTTCTTCCATTATTTAGTTCAGAAGCATGGCAAATCAACAGCAGAATAAAAAAAGTGTCCGAAAGCCAATTATAATGCTTCATTTACACATATTTTCTAGAGCCAGTGATCGAAGTCATTAGTCAATGATTTTAATTGTATTAAGTATTGAAGTTGATATCCACGGACTCGGTGCTATCCTTGTCGATAACAATGCTCTAAACGGGATACGAACAGTGGAAATTGATCTAAATATTAGTGTATGTGTAATTTCAATAACAAATTAATTGTCCCTAATGGATATGAAAAAAAAAAATCAAAATTCGCACAGTGAAGCCCGCTTTTAACGAATCCACTACACAATATACTTTTATTTTATTTCAAAAAAAATTTGTATGTGTATTCATACTATTAACATCAGAAATTATCAACAAGAGTTCTAAATAATTAATCATGCTAGATTTCAACTTAATTATTAAAAGGTTTGTACCGTTAAGACTAATTGCGTTATTTCGCAATGATATATATCGAAGCAATATTCTTTTTGTTAAATAAACATTAATAAGATTCATTGATCGAATCAGAGCTGTTGAGATTTTTTGTCGCATTGAATGAGTTATACTTTACTTTAAAGACTAGAAATAATTGATCAAATAATGAATATGTTTGTTTTTACTAATTGAGGTACACACAGAAACCATTAAACATTATTTGATTTTATAGAAATGTCTAATTTAAGTGAAGGGCGTAAAATCATGAAGAAATTGGCCTGGTAAGATAACATCATTTGACAGAGGGTGCTGTTTTTGGTATAAAACAGGGGAAGCAAGATAAGGTCATCATTGGGCACATAAGACCCTTTCTAATGCTGGTACGCTATTAGGTAGTTCAAACTCCTCGGATAAAACACATATTTGTATTCTAGAATTCTTAGCAGTATATTTAGGCCTCTTGTATAGATTAAAAATGACAAAACCATAAAATATGAAGATCGATTCCTCTCGGGGGCATTCAGTGCGCTCTATAAACATTGTAGAGCCCCATTAGGGATGTGGCGTTATGACAGAATTAATTCAAGTTGAGAAAAGCAGCAAAAACAATAACAAAACAAAAAATTCTGAGATTTGTGATCCCGCGCTTTCATGGTCTTATTGTTTCAGATGAAAATGATCTATGGAATATTGTAACTATCTTTAAAAGTAGGTTAAAGATCTAAGGTAAAACTAGAGCTACTGTGATCAATGAGCTCACTAAATGATACCTCCTGTCTCCCATATGAATATTATGGAAGTGTCCATGTTTTGTTGTGGGAAACCCAAAATATGTGTCAGATCAAAAAGTAAAATAGGACATTGGCAATATTTAAAAAAGATTCTGTGAAAGTTTCATCAAATTTCATTCGGTGATATGAGAGGAGTTGCGGATAAGAGATGGGTTCCCCAAAGCGTAACAGCTAGACGGACGGACGGACATACCGATTACTATATACCCTCCCGCTTTTCAAGCGGGGGTATAAAACATGTCTGAAATGATCATGTCATGTGTAATCAAATACATATAATAAACTAGAGGTACTGTGAGCATTTAGCTCACTAAATGAAACCCCGCCTCCCATTTAAATATAGTAGGGATGTCCATGTATTGTTGCGGAAAATCCAAAATATGTGTCGAATCAAAATGAAAAAAAATAGGAGGTGCACAATGGCAATATGTAATAAATATTCTGTGAAAGTTTCACCAAATTCCATTCAGTGGTATGAGAGGAGTTGCGGATAAGAGATGGGTACCCCCAAAGCGTAACAGACAGATGGACGGATGGACGTATAGACAACTAGACAGCTAGACGGACGGACTGACATACGCTTTTCAAGCGGGGGTATACTTATTTTACTATTTTTAAAAGTAGAGGATATCATGAGGTCGAGAAGCAAACTAATGACAGAAAAACAATGAAGAAACATTTGTTTATTTATTCGAAACCCTATGTACAGTCAGCAAAGGACAGATTTCTAGAATAAGGGTCGACACCAACACAAGGTCACACATCAGATTTACCACCAGTGTGTAATAGAGTCAGTGGTAGGTAACCCTCCCCTCTTCTGTTTGCCAGATTCGGCGTGGCATACACATAACGAGATGTTCCATGTAATTTGCGGGGAAAGTTTTTCCATTCCTGTTTCAATGCTGCAACACATAGGTATGAGACTATTTACGTTGGTAACGTAACCGCTGTCTAAATATGTCTCAGATATGTTCGATGGAGAAGACGTCCGGACGGAGTGCGGGCTATGTCAACGTCGTGATTTCTGCCGTTGGAAATAATCGGTAACGATCCTGGACCGATGACATCTGGCACAACAGGTGGTGCCAAGATATTGTCCCTGTAATACTGCCCTGTGGCACGTCCAACAACAACATGCCGGCAAAATTTATGCATCCACACAAAATTACATATCAATCCCCATACTGATCATGTTTGATGACTATCGTCATGGAACGTTTGTTTTGTCGGCGCCAAACCCTTCTGAGTCTGTCCAGACAAGTCCAGTGTGAACCTCTACTCATCTGAGAACCTCACATGGTTCCATCGGTGATTATCCCAGCGTTGATGGTCACAACACTATCGGTCACTGACGATCCCTCAATTAGGGAATGACATGAGGACGTCGGGCGTGTACAAGTAAGTTAAATCGAGCTAGTGATGGCCTGGCCACTCACTACCAGTATCCTATGAAGTTGAGGCTTTTTACAAGACCATTTCTGAGAGTAATAGTGCAGATGAATCTATCCTGAGCACGAGTTGTTGCCCTTAGTCGCACGGATCATGGTGTATCCTGAATATACCTTGTAATACGATGTCTGGACCATAGTCTGCTGATGACAGACTGGGAAACATTCATTGACGCGGGAACCGCCAATAGTGGCAATAAGACGACGAGGGGCGAAAAACGTAGGGAAGCCCGGTGTCCGACTAGATCCCTTGTGATACCCAACCAAACATTCACCATCAGGCACTGGAATGTGCAAACAATGTAAAGAGGAGGAGCTTCGGCACAGATTGCGAGAGAAATGGAAGAATGCCAAGTGGATATATTAGGAATCAGTGAGTGCAGATGGACAGGAGCTGGGAAGATGAAACTATCCTCGGGCCAGACCGTCATATACAACGGGGATAAGGATCTGCTTAAGGGATGAGTTGCCAAGATGATCAGCCAGCAGGCAATGAAATCAATCATGGAATAAACACCCATCAACAAAAGAATCATAACAGCACGATTCCATTCAAGACACAGGAGAGTGTCGGTGATTAAGCATATGTGCCACATAATGAAAAGGAAGGAGAAAAAAGACCAATTCTATGTTAAGTTACAAGAGACTTTGGATGGATGTAATAAGAATGATACGCAGTATCATTATTATCATGGGGACCTCAACGCCAGAATAGGGAGTGACAAAAATGTGTATGAAAGAACTATGGGTATCCATGGACTGGGAACACATAGAATTGAAGGATATGGAGATAACGAACAGTATTCAATCATACAGTCCATTAAACAATATACAAAATAAGAGCAGAGCAAACACGGACCTCCGAAACATCAGAGAATTCAAGCCCAATGTGCTCAGGTGAGCGCTGTGGCCCCTGGGCCTCTTGTTTTGCATTTACATTAGTATCTTGTATACTTCTATCTACATGCAATGTCGTGTTTGCCCTTTAAAGTATGAAGAAACCACCATTAAGAGAGCATGAAAGAGAAATAGATGTTTTGGCATTCAATTTTAATTAATGAATAAAATTTTGTTCGATTTGAGTGTTATATAGATGTCAGTATTTGTTAGACTGTCCCCTTTTGGTCTATTTATATAAGGTCTTATTCTATTTTAAAACATTCACCTTGATTGCAGTGCAGATTTATCAATGAGTGGCATGTTTTATTGCACTTTTATAAGAAAGCATGTTCTTTCATTTTAAACTTGTGTGCCTTGTAAAAGCTTTCATATTTATAAGGAAAGTTTTGCAGATTCATTAGGTGATACAGTGTAATTCCATATGCCAAGTTTATGCATCAGTAACACAATCAAATGGAGAAAATCTTTCATAATGGTTTTTGTCTGTTTCTGGTGTTTATTGAACTTGCACAAGGGATACATTTTGCAATTGTTTAATCTTTAACATGTATCTTAGAATCAAAATAATTTTTTTCTTTAAATTTCTTGACTGATTTTTGTGTCGTTATGAAACCTGCATTAAGAAATAAAGTAGGTGACAGTTTAAAGTACATTCAAAATGCCTCAAAATTCCTGAAAGGGGTTTTAGGAACTTTATGATAGACACAATACTGTAGTTTTTCTACATACATAGTTTAGTCATTACTTTGTTTTACATTTTTACAATGCATAGCAATTCTGAAGGAACCAAATTTAAACTCCAGGAGTTTTTTTTGTTCCTGACATAATTGTACATGTAGAATGTTCAGAAGATGAGATTTACAGCTGCATATCAATTTTATATAAATTAGATATAAAAAAATTTTCCTGAAAGTGCAATATAAAAATACATATATATTATGCATATCTAGTCTCATAAAAGTATAATGTAAAATATTTGATATATTTTAACAAGAGATTGTTCAATAGTTATTCAATATTTAATTGATAACATTAATATTTATTATAGCAGAACTCTTCTTTAAAGAAGACATGGAAATGCCTAGAAGAACAAGGGAAATAACTACAATTTACATTTCCCTTAAAAGAAAATATTCCTTTGGTGACTTTAGATGTTAAGTTGTTTTGTTAGAAATAACTATTGTGACCATGATTGAAAGAAGATAAAGATATACAAAAGTCTGTTTTACAAAAGCACTAACAACTTAAGTTTTCTTTTTTTGTAAAACGGGCCATTCAGGGCTCATTTTATTTTCTGAATATATTTTACGAATTATATTCCAAAATATGATCATACAGTCAAAGTGAAAATATGTGCATTTTTGATTCATTTCTACTTAATGACAGAAGTTTTCTCCCTTGTTCTGTTTGAAATAAGATTTTATTATTACCGGTATACAGATTTAAGGGGTTACAGGTGCCATGACTAATTTATTGTAAGTTTAAAGCCAAACTTTGTGATACATGTTTATAACTAAACAAGTGATCATTGTGAAATGTCAAAATAAATTTTGTGTAAATAATTTTACTGTTTGTTATAATTACCGGTATACAGATTTAAGGGGTTACAGGTGCCATGACTAATTTATTGTAGGTTTAAAGCCAAACTTTGTGATACATGTTTATAACTAAACAAGTGATCATTGTGAAATGTCAAAATAAATTTTGTGTAAATAATTTTACTGTTTGTTATATTATCCCAGGTCTTATCTTATCCTGTGGTTATATTTGGACAGAAAACTGGCAAATTGTTTGCCTGACTAAATGAGCAATGAGCCCTCTACCATAACTTGAAGATATGTGAACCTTGAATGTGAGATCAAGAACTTGGCAAACTTGTTTATACAATGGTTGTTTATTTAGAAGTTCTCACCTTTTGTTTTTAATCCCGTGTGTCAAATAGGAACACAGTTTGCAAGGCTATAATTATAGTCTACATAAATTGTAAAATGAATTCTCTTAATAATGCAAAAGTCATCCTTTTGGTACAATGTTCACATATTTTTGCTTTGAAGAAGGTAGGAATGTTGTCTAAGGGTGTTCAGTTGTCATTCACTTTACATTAATAGAGCTTTTTAACTGGCTACTTGAAATTAAGTATAAAATTCAAATAAGAAACTGATATAAAAAGACTGTTGTACATATTAATTTGAGTTTAATGGGGGTATATATACATAGAATAGACATGTGAAAAAAACGAACTATTGTTGATTTCTAAAATTTCTAAGATATATACCTGAATGTGAAGTTGAAGGCCAAAAACAATTGATTTCTTCTTTTGTAGACTTTTTTATAGAAATATATAATGTAGTTAGAGAAGATAAAAAATGCATTGAACCAGACTTGGATTCAAACCCAGCGCCCCCCCCCCCCTTATCTTCAGTCAAGTGCTCTTCCAACTGAGCTATCTGATCAATGGCGAGTAAACCAATTTAACTGCCACATCCCCCCTCCTTCCTCCTCCTGGTGTCATCACCGTCCCAGGCTCTTCCCTGGCAGACCTTTCATCTGTTTAATCCTGGTCATGGCACCAAATGTAACGGACGAGGAGAAAATCGCTGTGGACCAAATTTGCAGCGGGATTTGAACCCAGACCATCTGAATCTCAATTTAGTTGCTCCACCAACTGAGCTATCTGGTGAATGGCAATCAAAACCATATTACGGTCACATTATATCAAGTTGTCTTTTAAAGGAGCACATTTAATATCCACTGGAACATAAACTGTTGGAGGACCGGTCTCCAAAGGCGGTAATATTTTTAAGTACAAATTACAAGATATGATTATGTCCAAATAAAGTTTCTATAAAAGAACCAGTGGATTTTAAATAAAACAAGATGTGTTTGTGAAACACTGATGCCCCCGTATGGCAACATAGCAAAGGTTAAGCTTTCTAAAATACAGATCAAATATGTTGGTACCTAAAGTAAGGCCTTTTCACAAGAAATGCAGATGTGAAATGTAAAACCTTAGCACCACCTGTTCAAAGATTATGACTAAGATTAACGTTTTTAAAGGTAGGACAAAGTCCGGGGTCAAGGTCAAAGGGTCAAGTTTGTTGTTTTCTAAAGAAAGGACTTGTCCCAAAGATTACATATGGGAAGTATGAAAGTGTTGGCCCTTACCGTGCAAAAGATATGGCCAAGGTTAAAGTTTGTAAAAAGTAGGTCAAACTCCAAGGTCAAGGGTTCAAAGGTGTTGATATCAAATGAAAGGTCTTGTCGCAAGGATAACATATGTGAAGTATGAAAGCTCTAGCCCTTAATGTTCAAAAATTATTGCCAATGTTAAAAATTGTAAAAAGTAGGTCAAAATCCAATGTCAAGGTCAAAGGGTCAAATTGTTGATATCCGCTGAAAATCGTTTTACAAGGATTACATTTGTGAAGTATTAAAGCCCTAGCCCTTACCGTTCAAAAGTTATGGCCAAAGTTAAAGTTTTTTCATAAGAACGGAAATGTCCAAGGTGTAGGTCAAAAGGTAAAAACTGTTGGTTTTAAATGAAAGGTCTTGCTTCAAAGATATAATATTTGAAATATGGAATTCCTAGCAACTACCATTTAAAAATGAGAACCAAAGTAAAAGTTTGGATTTTTTGTGTAAAAATGGGTCAGTGTTCTGCCACAGGATTGGAATAAAAACGCCCAGCAGTTTTCATACTTTATTAAACTTGTAGCATGATAATGGATTTAAAGACGTCACCGGCGCTGCATAAATGATGAACTGAAAACGGCACTGAAAATTCCGGTGGCTTCAGTCAGTCTGCAAACTAGCTATGTTTGCTATTGAAATGCACTCTCAACCACTATTGATATAATTATTTGAATAGTGGTCGTTATTTCAATAGTGGTTGCAACACACCTTCCATACTAGAAATAAGTACTGCACTGAAAAAGCTTTGGAATGGAACGGCCCCTGGAACAGATAAAAAACTGCAGAAATTGCAGACCTTGAAAAGAGAAGCCAGGGACCCGATTTTCAAAAGAAATTACGACTAAGACCAAATTTACTCTGCTTGTAACTTTTTTATTTGCATTACTAGTAAATTGAAAATGGTTTTGGAATTGAAGCACACCTTTGACCAGATATGGAAAGAGAAGAAGGTGGACTGATCTGTAAAATTCAGAGGGCAATTTTCAGAACTGCAGCAACTGGAGTGGAGTCACATTGCTGCCCCTACCAGCAAAGCACTTAGCAGGATCATCATCAACAGAATACAGACTGGATTTGACCGCACCCTTAGGAAAAAGCAGACAGGGTTCTGGAGAGGGAAAAGGACTGTCAACCACATCTTTATCCTCAGGAAAATCCTGAAGCAAGTCAACGAGGGGAATGCTACACTGTACATCCATTTTGTGAACTTTGAGAACGTTCTCGACTAGGTGCACAGAGGCAGCATAAAGAAATATGGAATACCCATAAAATTGATAATGACGGTCAAAGCCCAGTGTTAAAATTTTCAATGTTCTGTGATTAATGATAACGAGACCACAGACCCAATTCCTGTGATTACTGGCGTCAAACAAGGATGTTTCATTTCAGGCTTCTTGTCTCTCCTAGAGATAGACTAAGTGATGCAACAGACTGTCAGATAAAAGATAACAGGAATTAGATGAGACTTCATCACTATGCTCGAAGACCTTGACTTTGCGGACGGCCTTGTCCTACTGTCATGAGCAACGAACCATCTTCAGTCCAAGACAACAAAGATGGAAGAAAACTCCACAAAAGTTGGGTTGAAGCTGAATGCCAAGAAGTGCAAAGTAATGAAGATTAACAGCAAACGTGAAACCAGCCTGACAGTCGGAAAAGGCGAAGCTGATGAGGTGGACAGCTTCACTTACCTTGGCGCCAGTGTCATCAAGGATGGAAAGCTGACATCAGGAAGAGGATAGTACTGACTTGTTCATCATTCAGGAGGCTAGCCAACATCATCTGGAACATAACAGACATAAATAGAAAGATAAGATTCTCCGTCTTTAAGAGCCCGGTCCTCTCAGTATTGTTTTACGGATGTGAGACTTGGAAGATAACCAAGACAAAGGAAAAGAATATTGACATTTTTCAGACCATGTGCCTCAGAAGGATCCTTAAGGCAGCAGAATATTCCGAAGAAGACAGTTCTAGAGATGGTAGAAGCAGAAAGCATTGATGGCGAGGTGAGGAGGAGTAGATGGAATTGGATCGGTCATATGCTTAGAAAGATCCCACGTATGACTGTGTTGTTGCTCTTGGTTGGACGCCTGATGGGAGAAAGAGGCGAAGCCACCCGACAACACAGCGGCGAATGTTGGAGGAGTAGCGAAATAATGCAGGAACTCCTGGAACACGGCACGACGTGCAGTCTAAGACCGGCCCAGTGGAATAGAGATGTTCAGGCCTTGTGTCCCTCCAAGCACGAAGTGAATTAAGGTTAAGGTACGGTATTCCTCTTTCAAATAGCATCTAGAATAAATTGATTGTGATACATCGGGCAATTTTAATACGGTATTGACACATTTATCAATTAATTACAAAAGCTTCATTAGTTTCTTTCGTTCATTGGATCCCCCTACTTTTTTCCAGAGTTAGCATTGGTTCAGAGCTATTGAGACAACTTTCTGATAAAAAGTATGTAGTAGCTTCAAAGTCTCAGGTAAGAACTAACTCGTGAGATTTCACTGGGATTCTGCCACTCAGCAACTACTTTCACTTTTTCAGGATCAAAAGGAATACCCCATGCATGAAAAATTCTCCGCAAAAATGTTTTTTTTTCATTAGCGTTTTGTTTGATTTTTTTACGTCCCTCTCAAGCATTTTTCACTAATATGGAGAAACCTCCAATTGCGGATGGATATCTGCAAATTTTGTCCTATACTCGACACTTACGGTCATTGAGCAGTGAGGGATCTTTTTCATGCCAACACCTACTACGATACGGGACCTCCTTTATACGGTGTCATCCAAAGGACGGTCTCCACGTACCACAGTGGGATTCGAACCAGCGACGTAACTCCTTTCTTCGTGACTCAAGATATTGAATACTGTTCGTTATCTCCATATCCTTTATTCGTGACTCTAGAGCAGCTGCTCTAACCACTACGCCACGAGGGTGACTCCATATATTTCAGATTTAATCGATGCAAACGCATTTGAACATTTTCTTGATGTTTTAGCATTTTTTTCAAACGACTTTTTAACGACAATTCTATTGCCTCTTAATGAATACCTTATAGTAATGATCATGAGATGCTTCAAAGTTGCATTTGTGCAACAAAGGGCCTAAATTAAAGGGAATGATGTCCTTGTTAGTCTCTTTATGCTAGCTTGCCAGTACCCGCTACTAAGATCAAGTAGAGAACATTGTTTGTCCTGAGAGGTGGTCGAACAGTTCCCCTAACTTTGGAAGCTCTCGGGTGGTCGAACAGTTCCCCTGACTTTGGAAGCTCTCAGGTGATCGAACAGTTCCCCTAACTTTGGAAGCTCTCAGGTGGTCGAACAGTTCCCCTAACTTTGGAAGCTCTCAGGTGGTCGAACAGTACCTCTAACTTTGGAAGCTCTCAGGTGGTCGAACAGTTCCCTTAACTTTGGAAGCGGATTCGCATCTATTTCCATAACTTTGTTTTATCGATGATAGTTAACGCCAAATGGCATGATTCTTTCTTTCTAAACGACTGGCGATACCCATGGACATGATGATGGTTCACGACAGCCTTTTTGCCACTGAGTAAAGAGATTTTTTATGCCTACTTTATTTGATGCGAATTTGTATTTACAGATTCTGCTTGTATGTCTATGTGTTCCCTTTTCTTAGTAGATTGATAAGACAAACAAGGAAGTTTTTTTAAAATTCTGATAGGTCTCTGGTGTCTCTCCTTTAAAAGGGTTCTGTAACGCTCCTTTGGTTTGATGACACAAACCTTTCTGGCTGCTTCATCCAACAATTTGCATTGGCACTTCTTGAGCAGCAACTCGTAGTGAGTCTAAATGGAATTTT
>PRKT01000142.1:457574-482749 GCA_003671525.1 Saccostrea glomerata
GACGTCAACAACAACAACAACAGCGACAATGACGACAGACGACGGACAAATTTTGATCAGAAAAGCTCACTTGAGCCTTCGGCTCAGGTGAGCTAAAAAGACTTTGTTCATATGACTGTAGGATTATGATTTAAGTTTGAACTGCTATTGAAAAGTACAATAAAATGCTAAGCCATGGCAAACCAATTCTTAAAATACAGGAAAGGACTTGTATGAGGAAAACACAGGAACATTAAATAACCAAATTTCTCTATACTGATTTAAGAAACTTCATTCAAAATCTGCTACAAGATTCACCTGATTGCTGAGATTTCTTTATATCTGGCCTTTACTGAATTACAGATGCTTGTATAATGAAAAATTACAATGTAGACTGACTTCTGTAAAATACATGCACCATATTTTGAGATCCTTAAATTCTAGATAAAAATACAATAAAAATATACAGTAATTTGTTGAATTTCTACATTTCAAGTACAGAGTAAATAAACCATAGATATAAATGAGTTAGGGTGCACTGTTATAAAATTTGTGACATAGCAATAATCACTGGTACAACAATAAAATTCAATAATAAAATAGATTTCTACTAATGAAACAAAAATACAATTAGTGACATTTTTCTGCCACAATACACCAGTTAGCATGATCATAAGTTGAACTGATAATTTTCACATTTGGAACATGTTTTGAAATAAGTTTTGGCAATTCCCCGTCTTTGAAAACATGGTAAAACCTGCTAAGTTCTGTGGACTTGTTTAATATTTCGTTTCTTACTGCAGGGGATGAAGGCACTGAGGAAGTGGGATGACTGACTTGGACCACCTCTGTGATATGATTGACAGCTGGCAAGCTACAAGAGTGTCTTTGAGAGAGGCAACTCAAATGAGATCTTAGATTGAGACTATCTGAGGACATATCATCAAAACGTTTCAGAGACTCACAATTTGAGGGTGATAAGTCTGACATGGAATGCTTAAGTAGTGTATCATTTTGACTTGCAATATGGCAGGATGTGTCTTGACTAGCAGAAGCTCTAGCCTCCAAACATGTCTGGAGTACAAGATTGTTTTTTGACTCAACACTGAGTTCATCGGTAACACAGTATAACTTATCTCCCTGATTTTCACTGCTCTGAAAGGCTTTAAACTCTTCTGATATGATCTCCCTCCTGTAATTTGGACAGCTACTCATTGGGAACTCTCTCACAGCAAAATCACTGACATCCAGTTCTCCACTATCACATAATACTGGCTCAAGTTTTGGCTTCTTCATTTTTGATGATTTTCCTTCAAAAAAATTAAGAAAACTCTCTTTGATGGAAGAAAAAAGTGTGAATTTATTTTTCCTTGCTTTTGCATCATCTTTTAGAGTTGTTTGTGACTTATCATCTGGATCTTTAACAGGATCAGTCTTACACAAATACTGGTCTAAGTTTGGTTTATGCCCAAGACAAATGTCACAATTGCTATTTGATTTCTCTGAAATGACAACATTTTCTTGAAGCACCACTGACTTGATTTTACCGCAGGGCTCTTGAATATCAGTGAAGATTTCTGATGTAAATGTATCTCTCCTATGACAGTTTGTGTTGTCAATCTTAAAAGGTTCAGAAAGGTTCCTATGTGAAATTTCCACTGCTTTCTCTAAATTCCCATTCTCAGCTTTGATACAGTTTCTAATTGGCTCTGAAAAATCACCTGATTTGTAACTTTCAAGTCCTGTAGGATGTAATTTTTTATGACTGCTTAGATCTGCTTGCCCATTTTCAGCGGTTGTCCTATATTCACTTTCATTGAGGTAGAACATACTTGAAGACATGGCTTTAAGAGATGCCTCAAACTTTCTGCACTCTGCTGCAAGAACACTTGGTACAAAATTATCTTGAGTTTCTTCTCCAGAAAGTCCCTCAAGTGAGCTGGGGAGGGTATTGCACCTGTGTTTTTGGGACAAGAGGTGGGATTCCTGAGTGACCGTTCTTAGATAGGACTGAAGATGAGTATTTTCTTGTTCTTTTCCTGGATCTGAGAGTGTTCGATTAAAGTTTCTCCCTGAACTCCTGGTTTCCTCAGTGTCAACTGATGACTCACTATCAGAGCTTGTATTGCTGGATAATCCACCATCCAGTGAGCCTGTGACAAAGATTAAAAATGTTACTGGTGCTGTTAAATCCTCAATTAGTATAAACACATGCATTGTGATTAACAAAGTTTAGGGGTTCTCTGTAAAAATTCATTACAAGTCTTTATAAAATGTTATGGTTATTATTAACTTCAATGTACAAATTAATGCATTTAATGATCCACAGATATTTGGTGAGGTGTAGTGAAGTTAATATCAAGTCTAGAAAAAATTAATGCCCAACCAGTCTACTTTGTTCAAAATTTAAAGTTGAATGTAGAAATTTTCAATAATATAAATTTGGTTTCTTACCAGATCTCTTGCTGGAATGGTTACTGTGCCAAGGAATCAAGACATCCTGAGATTTAAACTGAAACAACCATTTAAAATATGTATAACCATGATAACAGAGCAGGAATTATGCCTTTTATTTAACATTACCATAAACTTGACTAAGTGACCTCTGGTCATGAAACACACTCTCTTCAAAAGTAATCTGATTAGGAATTTTCAACATTTTTATAATAGAAAATAGAAAATTAAAGGATGGATACTTGGTATACTGTAAACCAACTTTTATTCGTGAGCGAGAAATTTTTGTGAGGTTCACGATAGCCTCGTCATTGGGAATATTTTTCGCCTCAAACTGGTCCTTAAAGTCTCTGTGTCTATTTACAACAGATCCAAAAAAGGCTTGACCATGAAAATTAATCGTTGCGAACTAGTTTACCCCTAGTAAATCGCAAAATAAAGTCATCGCGATAAAAATTGGTTTACAGTACTTTAGCTGTCAGTGATCTTGAACTTGCCAAAATGGCCTTGAATCAAGGTCATTTCACATCGGATTCCCTCTTTGTTTTAAGTATGAGCTCCCAATGTTTTTCTATCAAAATTTTGAAAGGTTTGAAATCATAAATTTTTGCTAAATGTGACCTTGAACTTGTCTAAATGACCTTAAATAAGGGTAAGTACCGTAATAGACAAGAAAAGAATTACAATTTTTTTTTAGCAGTACCTTGTAATCCCCTAAATGACATTGCCAAAGTTATATCACTCCCTTATTCATTAGTAACATCATCATGGTAGTATTTATGCACAATTTTTTTTCCTTACAATGCTTTGTACTTGACTAATTTGCAAAGAAAGACAGAAAAATAAAAGGATGGACAAGATGACCCTTATAAATGTACATCTCCCAAACATTAGTGAGGAGATAGACAAGGTTATTTTCAGTACCTATCAACATGGATACTGATTACAATTCCTTTTTTGAATTTGTTTTGTATTATTAATGAACCTTTCAAAATTCCTTATACAATCAAAAGGGGTTCTGAATCCCTTCATTGATACTTCTGTTATAACAAGAGGCCCATGGGCCTTATAGGTCACCTGAGCATCATGCAACAACATTACAACGATTGAATTTGGTTCATGTTTTCAACTAGACATCATGGCATTCACAATTTTGAAAGAGGTACCATTGCTAGTCGTAACTATATACTTAGCCTGTTTAGTTTGGTTACTTAATACCCATAGACAGAGTAGGGGAACAAAAAAATCCATTTCGACTAATCAGTAATATTCAGCAATAATCAGTATAGTGCCACTACCACACATGTACCCCTGACCCTTGGTCCACACATTTAACAATTTTGGAAAAGGCACCCTTGCTTATCAAAAATATTTGATTAATACAAAGGAGAAGTTATTTTCAGTATATAAGTAGAGCCATCCCCCCCCCCTCTATGGTTCCCCTGTGGCGTTGAAATTCACAATTCAGGAAGAATGGCCCTTGCTCATCATAGCTATATAGGTAGTTCATATGCTTAATACCCAGAAGCAGAGAAGAAGATTTTCAAATAATTTATGCATTTTCTCTATATAACCAATAGAGCCCCGCCCTAACAACAGAACCCCTGACCCTTGGGTCATAAAATTCACAAAGGCAATCTTCTTCATTATGACTATGTACTTAATAAGTCTATTCAATACTCAGGAGCAGAGAAGATTTTCAAAGATTTAATGTATTTTCACTATATAATCACCCAGAAGCAGAGAAGAAGATTTTCAAATAATTTCTGCATTTTCTCTATATAACCAATAGAGCCCCGCCCTAACAACAGAACCCCTGACCCTTGGGTCATAAAATTCACAAAGGCAATCTTCTTCATTATGACTATGTACTTAATAAGTCTATTCAATACTCAGGAGCAGAGAAGATTTTCAAAGATTTAATGTATTTTCACTATATAATCAAGAGCCCCTAACCCTGGGGCCATAAAAATCACAATTTTGGAAGAAGCATTCTTGCTCATCATAACTATATACTTAGTTAATTCATTGAATACCCAGCAGCAGAGAAAAAGATTTTCAAACAATTTCTGCATTTTCCCTATATAATCAATAGAGCCCCGCCCTAACACCAGAACCCCTGACCCTTGGGTCATAAAAATCACAATTTTGGAAGAAGCATTCTTGCTCATCATAACTATATACTTAGTTAATTCATTGAATACCCAGCAGTGGAGAAGAAGATTTTTAAAGAAATAATGCATTTTCACTATATATTCAATAGAGCCCCGCCCCTAGCACTAGAACCTCTTACCCTGGGGCCATGAAATTCACAATTTTGCAAAAGGCATTCTTCCTTTTCATAGCTATGTCCTTAGTTAGTTTATTTAATACCCAAGAGCAGAGAAGAAGATTTTTAAAGAAATAATGCATTTTCACTATATATTCAATAGAGCCCCGCCCCTAGCACTAGAACCCCTGACCCCAGGGCCATGAATTTCACAATTTTGGTAGAGGACTCAATGGTCATTACATTCTAACAGTTTGACTGCTTGATGTCCAGGAGTAAAGAAGAAGATTTTTAAAGATTGCACATTATATAATCTATATAGCTCCGCCCTAACACTAGAACCCCTGACCCTGGGGCCATGAATTTTACAATTTTGGTGGAGGTCTTAATTCTCATTACATTCATGCCAACAGTTTGCTTGCTTGATGTCCAGGAGTAAAGAAGAAGATTTTTAAAGATTGCAATAATTTTAGTGGTTTTGGCCCTACCCCTCAGGCCCCAAGGGGGTAGGGACCATTAAATTCACAATTTTTGTTCCCCTTTACCCATTGATGCTTTGTGTAAAATTTGGTGGAAATTGGTTGAGTGGTTGCAGAGAAGAAGCTGAAAATGTTCAAATGTTAACACACGACGAACGACGCACGACGACGGACGAAAACGGATGGCAATAGGTCACCTGAGTTTACTCAGGTGACCTTAAAGGCCTGGTTATTTATCATAAGATTTTCTTACCCTTCTGTGCTTTTGTTCAAAAGCCCAAACATATATCATGATCTGTCCCCCAGGTCTTAAGAGACGGCACATTTCCTTCACAGCTTGGAGACGTCGACTCTGACTAGAGAAATGGTGGATGACCCCAATAGATATGATGGCATCAAATACCCCATCTTGGAATGGCAGGCTCATATTGTCTGCCACAAGCACCTCATGCCCCTTATTCCTGGCATTCTCTACCAATGGCGAGCAGATATCCACTCCAAATTTCACAACTTTACTGTTTATGTGAAGATAGCGACCACTTCCACAACCTGAGAAAGATACTGGTCTGTAAATACATGCTTTACATTCCTTTTACATTCACTTGACTGTATTATCATATTCCCTTTTGTATTCTTAGTTCACTTATAAAATACAAGAAGTTTCACTACTAATCACTTTTGTCAGTAAAGTTTTGTAACTGCCCTCCCCCCAAAAAATTGTCTGAGGATTGAAAAATATCAAAACTTTATTGCAAGTTTCTACCAATATCAGCCACTATGGATCCAGGAGGCAAATCCTTGAGAAACCTGCGGACATTTGGCCAGGCTTTCTGAGAAATTTCACTGAACTTTGGTGCAATCTGGTCGTACACATTATATACATGATTCCTCTCCAAGTGAAGATCCTTGTGTTTACTGTCATCTCTCACAGGCATTTTCAGCATAAGGCTGTAAAAAAATACATAAGTATTGATTACTAAAATACCTACCTAATCCAGGTACTACATGAAGGAGAATGCCTTCCCCCGCCCACATTATTCAACAAAATATAAATACTTGTAAAACAGGACATTCACAGTAAAATCTTTAATAGAAGTGACATTTACTATGAAATTCTCATTACTTTACATGATAATTCTCTTTTTAATTTGGCTGACCACAACATGATCATTTCTATACCTTGACTTTGACTTATGGTTCCACAATCACCAAGTTTTTACCTCTAGCATTATATAATCATTTTGTAGCAATATAAGGTACGGCCTCATGATCACCATCATCAGTAATAACCTTGACCTTTTACCTTCAAAAATAATAGCTACATGGCAAGTGGTAATTTCTTTAAAACAATCAAAGGATACTTTAGTACTCTAACAAATATGACCTTTGCATTCCTGATCCTGGAATTAACATGCTTCTTCTTCTGACCAGCAGTGATGAATATGACAAATGATGTTCACACTGTCCTTGACTCTATTGTGGAACTTAACAATAAACTTTTTGACTCCAAAATCAATATTTTTTTTTTCATCAGTAATAACCTTGACCTTTTACCTTCAAAAATAATAGCTACATGGCAAGTAGTAAAACTCGTCATTCAGTCCCCAGGTAGCTCCATATACGTCCTACAATCAATTAGTTCTTCTTTTGACCACCAAGTATTCCCTTAACAAGGGATGTCTACATAAACTGATAAACCTGTAATGATCATTATGAGATATGGTCACTAATAAGTAGCTTTGTAAAGGACCAATTTATTCTATTGTCTGAGTAGAGATTACCAACATTAGACTGATTACATGGTAGGCATGAAAATTGAATCCCTTCTCTTCACTTTAATTCCTTTATGTAAAATAATGACTAATTTACAAATATCATGAAATTATCGGTAAGTGCCTATGAAGGTAATTATTTCAGAGAACATTTAGCCTAATTGAAATTGTGGTTCATGAAAATATACACCCTCTGGTCATAGTAGTTAACCTTTATAAATATGAACTTCCAAAGCTTTTTCATTGGAAAGTTATGAACTTGACTCTGCCAGTGACCTTGAGCATGCCAGTGACATAGGATCAAGGTTAACACATGCTTTATTGTTAAAGTTCCTACTGGCTTAAATATATTTTCTTGCAATTTAAAGTCTTCAGATCATTTTAATTCAATGTACTCACACATACTAAGATATCTTCTTTAAACACAAAGTAGTGATTTCTGAAATAAGATGACTTGTAATGGATCCCTACATTTACTGAACTTAATTTGACCTTGAAACCTTCACCTCTCACCTCCATCTACTCTGTCTCCTCCATTCTATGACTGTCCCTTGTAACTTTGTAGGTTATAATGCTGATGTACTCGGGTCAGCTAAATTGTGACACAGGCCTCATTCAGTCCCCAGGTAGCTCCATATACGTCCTACAATCAATTAGTTCGCAGTGCTATACAACATGCACAATGTGATTCGTATTTATATACAATTATTGGACTCCACCTTCGTGGCATTTTTTCTACTGTTACAATGCAGGTTGTGCCTCACCCTCCCTATGACAATTAAACCAAAAAGTTGTGAATTTTTTTGTATCCTTTGACTTTTAGACATACATGTAGGCCTAACTGAAATCAATTTGGAATGGAGGTTATATTTTTATGATTTCACTTAAATAATTGAGATTTGTTTTATTTATCAACATGATCAAATTGGTTATCTTTTTATATCGTATAAATGGTAAAAAAAATCACACCATAATTGGCATGGTTATGTGATTTAATGTAATAAGTTTACCACAAATTAAATAAGTCACAAATTCAATCAATCCTCTCCATTGAGGGAGCACTTCACAGTAATCGTGATGTACAGAGAATGAGACCTCAAAGATCTCGAGAATGACGTGACGGAGAGTGCAGTAATTCTACAGAATTAATGCCAGTTGTTTTTCACCACAAAATCAATTTCCCATCTCTGTCTGAGAACAACAGAATTAATTTATACAAATTATTTCTCATGCAATATTGCTTCCTTATCATACATCGAGTTCTTTTCCTACAAAAATTTTAGTTGTCAACTTGGACATAAATGAGTATAGTTGTTTGTTGGATATATATTCAATATGATATGCCATTATTATTGAAGGGTGGCATAAAACATGAATATGAAAACATCAACATATAGAGGTGACAGATGTTGGATTAATACAGGGATAAAATCAGATAAGCAGCTGATGCCCCCCTTTATTATTCACCCAAAACATGATACCAGAGAGTTGAACAAACAATTACTTTATTGTAAATAAAATATAAAGTAATTTAAACAAACTGGGAGGAAAAACCCTAACTTAAATAAATAAACATGCCAGTTATAAAGTTTTTCAATAGAAAATAAAAATTTTACATCATATTCTGAGAATAAAAAATGTTTTTTATAAGTTTGAATATTATTTATCTATACCATTTGGCTTTTTAAACAAAACATTTCAAAATGGAACAGTACATTATTGACTGTTGAGAGAAATTATTCAAAGCGGCATCCAGGTTACTTACAAATATTTTCAACTAAAATTTTTTTTTGGAATATTTATTTCCTGTTTGACACGATTAAAACATAACTTACCTAATTTATATGATCAGGCCAGGTGAAGCGTCATACTAATGGTAATTTGGCCTTGTCCATTCTACCGTCTACCTACATAAGAAGTAGTACATAATCTATAATATCTGTTTCCATGGTAACATTGATGTAATGATTCTATTCTCCAACAGAAAGGAGTGACAAGTTGGGTCATATATAAAAACTTCAGCACCAATTCAAGCGATCAATAAGACATAAAACCAGCCACCGATTTATCACATCAATATTCAATCATCACAAACACAGCTCCTCTGTAAACATTTTATGTAAGCAGCTAATGTTCACTTAACTGTAAACACCCTTAAGACTTTGGTAAAAATATCTTTCCAACAAACACATAAGCTATACCTTAGATAATAACTTTACTGGCTATCATTTAGTTTCTTTGACTGTAATTGGGGTGACCTATATGTACTGGTCCGAATCCTTCCCTGTTATAAGTACCAGATTTCCCTCAGCTTGCAGTGCTATATTGACAATTCTATAACTTCTCTATACGGTTAAATTGATGTGTTAAGAGGCTGCCTCACTGGAACCATTTATAAAACAGCCAGCCCTATATATGTATAACCACATACATGTATTGAACTTTTCCATTGATTCTTCTTCCCTATATTGCCAATTTTTCATCACGATTTTTATATGAAAAACAGACACAATGTATTACGCTAGCTGATTTATACGTCATGATAAAATCCTAGCGGGAGTAACTATGTCAGTAGAAAAATACATAAAATTAATCGTCACAAAATGCTTGCTTACACGTACAACCAGAGGGCTCAATATCAATGTTTGTCCAATTGGCCATGTCCATTTCATCTTATGATTTTAAAAGTTTTAATCTTTGTTCTCTAATATAATGTAATAAATACATGCATTGTAATGTATTCAGTGAAAAATTGACAAAAATGAAATTTTGTAAAAAGAGCCTGTTCAAATCAATGGATGCCTATGGTGTTTCATTTGCACTTATTCTTTTTTTATGTAAACAAACCCAAGATATTTTTGAAGCTGAAAGATAATGAAACAATACAGATGCAATTGACTTTCTTAATTGCAGATGCTAGACTAACCATTATAAGTCAAATACATGTAGTAATTGAAGATTTACCCTAATCTCTTAGATAGATGTGATTCTAACTAATAATCAGCTGAATAATTGTCCAAAGACTAACCCTAATCTCTTAGATGGGTGCAAGACTTAACCCTGTAAAACAATAGTTTGCAGGACTAACCCTTATCAGTTGAGTGTTGTAAATCTTTAGTTTATGTCCTAATCTTTGAGTGTGTGGGTATCTTGAAATGGGTATTGTAAACTAAAAGTCTCATGTGTCAATCTCTAAATGCTAATCTATATAAAAAAAAAATAACAGGGGTTTACTTAGGCCCTGAGGGTCAGGGAATTTCCCCACGTATAATGACATTATCCCCTGGATATTCTGAATGATAACCCTGTCAACCCCTGTAAAGGGCCTTAATTAAAGGGAGGAGCGGCCTGAAACCTTATTCTAATTTTTTAAAATGTCACCTGCTAAATTAATTCTTAGGAATTAATCCTGCTATTTTCCTGTATTCTTTTAATCAACAGTCTTGTAATTTTGATCTATTTTACTAGCTTTATTTCCTGTCCAGATACCACTTGATACATACAACATCAATTTTGATTGAAATGTAATGGGAAAAATGTACAAGTCAATATTGTGAAATTGAAAATAACTATAAATACCAATTAAGAGGTTTTTTCTTGACATCAGAAATTTCCTTTTTTTTTATTTTACCAAAACCTATAATACCTATGATTAAAGCCATTATAATTTAGTTATAAAGATTTTTGTTTTGTTCTTTCTGAAAGAAATTCAGATCCTTGTCACCATTACTGGTGAAAAATACCATGAAAAGGATGGATTAAACTTTTTTCCATTCCAAACATTTGACTTTTTTTTTTTTTTCAAGAAATTTAATTTAAGAAAATTCAAAGTATTGAATCTCAAAGGGCAGACCACTGTCACTGGGGAGAAAGTATAAAGGCGTTAGCCAATGCATGAAATATATTGAGATAACAAACAGTATTCAAGCTCAAAAGTCCATCAAACAATACAAATTATGGACATCTAATACATCAGAGGTGGGATCAGGTGCCATGGAGGAGTCATCATCCCCTGCTGACCTGCCATGTGCTCCTTGTCATGATTGTGAAATAACAGAAAAATCTGTTGACAATTCAGAACTATAAATAATGGTCTAACAGTAATTCAGTATGAAAAATGTCAGTAAGCATTTGACTTAATGATAGATAGGTCCTGGGTTCAATTCCTGGTCCAGCCATATATTTTCTCCTTGCCAGTGTATAAATTTGGTGCGGTTGACCACCTCTGGAATATTGCAAGTGAAACTCCTGCCAGAAGCTAATTAAAACTTGAGTTGTGCATGTTGTGTCTTTGAGGGCAAAGACCATTTATGGAGGAAGGAATGTAATGGTTTTGGCCGTGGATATCGGCCTGGATAGCTCAGTCGGTTATGCAATTTTCTGACAATAGGGATGCGGGTTCAATTCCCGGTTCAGCAATACATTTAATTTTCTCCTTTCCTGTTACACTAAAATCACAGACACTGTGAAATTACTATTATCTAGTACATGTATTTAGACTACAATTTCACCTATGTCTAATCTTACAACTAAATTAATATACAATTATCCTAGGGGTACCCGGCTAGCAGTAGCAGCTATGTTAGTATGTATTCATCTAGTGCTCACTAAGCTTATTTAGCATTTTCATCTGTAAGTTTTGCAAGTTTGTTTTAAAATCCTTTTCCAGCTATACATTTAACTTTGGTGATATGGACTAAAATATCTCAATGGAGGTCTAAATGCAGAAAGTAAACCTACCTGGAAGTGATGCTCATGATGCTTCGTTGTCTTTTGTTTCAGTAACTTGTTAACTAGTTCATATTCTGGTTACGTGAAACAATCAAAAGGGCTTCGTGTAAAAAAAATGTTTTGGTTTATTTATTTTTCTGTAAAGTAATAATGATTTAAAAAATATGTTTAAAATTAAAATAAAAGGTTACATGGCAAGAAACACAAATATATATTCATACGAATATTAATTGTTCGAGTTACTTTACAAAAAAACAAAAAAATGTCGTCAGCTGTGAGACGACAGAGAACTTTTCAACGTTTTTTGGCTATTTCAAAGGTAGCATTTGTATTAAACCCACATTACATCCTTAATTGTAAATCTGTTGTGATGGTCATTCAAATTGTCTTCTTAATGAACGGTATTCATCCCAAACTTGATGGAAACTGACTCGAATTTTCTCTGCTAAATTAAGTAATCCTGTTTGAATGAGCAATTATTTACGAGCATGTTTTCAAATCAGTGGATATTTCCACATTTAGTTCCTGTATCTAACATCATTGGGGTGTTTGATATTAAACTAAATCCATGTTCGCCTCTAGATATGAGAAAATCCATGAATTATCATTATTTAGGTCTTATGTAATCACAGCAGGGCTTGCATAAAATAAGCGGGTACTACTAAACAGAGTACGGTAGAGTACTTGGAGTACGTTAGAAAAATTGTGTAATTTTATACAATTAGATTTTTTATTTATATATATACAAGTTGATTAAACATTATTATAAAATAATATTGCAATATTTGTCTGAAATATTTGTTTTTAACGATCGATATTTTGACAAGAAAACAACATCCATGATTCAATGTATTAATTAAAAGATTATTAACAACCCAATCTCGATAACTATTAATATTTTGTTTCAGACCTACTGATTTCAACTAAATTTGGAACGACTTTACTTTACCGGTCCCAGAAAAGGGCTAAAATGTAGTGTCGCCGAAGGCAACTTCACTATTTATGAGATCGCGTGAGAGATCGAAAAAAATTTAAATACGAGGTTTTTTGGCCTTTTGACCCCAAAATTGAATTCTACGGCTAAAAGTTTAGTTTAAAACTTCGTTTTTAAACGAAGTTTTTAACCTCGTGCTCTGGACAAAAATGAAAATATTGTTTATATTCATGGAAAAAATAGTCAAAGAACAATTCTGAACAAAGCGCGTGTGGCGCATGCTTAGTGTCATTTCTTTCAGACTTAGCCATTCTTCCATGTAAACAAGCGAACGAAATGTCTTTAAAGCTGAATTATATGATGGACAGATGCTGAACTTATCCTAATCAGTCGAATAATGTGCGAGGACTAACCCAAATCTCTCGGATGGATGCGAGACTAACCCTAATCAGTCGAATACTAGTGCAAGGACTAACCCTAATCTCTCAGGTGGGTGCAAGACTAACCCTAATCAGTCGAATAGTGTGCAAATTTAACCCATTTCTGTTGAGTGACGTAAATGTTACGTCATAGTCCAATGAGCGCGAGGGTCTTAGGGATCTGGGGACTGGTAAAGTAAAGTCTACCCCTAAATTTTATTTTTCAAAAATTAAATTAATTGTATTATGTAAAATATTTTTCACATTAACTATGAAAAAATTTGAGTTAAATTAAATCAGGATCAGGATCAAACGATATAAACCATAACCTAAAATCAAAAATTGAAATAACTCCTAAAATAAGGAACACAAACACATTTTATTTTAAATATATTTATAATGTTAAACTAAAGTAGAAAAACATATAAAAAGCAGTTTAATTGCGTTAAATTATAAAATTTTACTAGCGTACTCTAAAGTACTCTATCATACTAGCATGTATACTCTATTTAGTAGGTCCGAAAATAAGCTGATAAGGTGTTTGCTTGCCCAAATTCCTCAACAAGGTGTTACTGAATTTACTCATAAGTTGATAAAAAACATATAGTAAAAGATATTTTTTAGCTCACCTGAGCCAAAGGCTCAAGTGAGCTTTTCTGATCAAAATTTGTCCGTCGTCTGGCGTTGTTGGAGTTGTTGTCGTTGGCGTCTTCGTTGTCTCAAACTTTTTACATTTTCATCTTCTTCTCAAGAACCACTGGGCCAATTTCAACCAAACTTGTCACAAAGTATCCTTGGGTAAAGGGGATTCAAGTTTGTTCAAATGAAGGGCCACGCCCTTTTCCAAGGGGAGATAATTATGAATTAGAGAAAAAATAATGGCATTTTTAAAAAATATTTTTCTCAAGAACCACTGGGCCAGGAAAAATGAAACTCATGTGGAATCATCCTCAGGTAGTGTAGATTCAAGTTTTTTCAAATCATGACCCCCGGGGGTAGGTTGGGGCCAAAATGGCTGATCAAAGTTTTACATAGGAATATATAGCAAAAATCTTTTAAAATCTTCTCTCAAGAACCATTGGGCCAGGAAAGATGAAACTCATGTGGAATCATCCTCAGGTAGTGTAGATTCAAGTTTGTTCAAATCATGACCCCCGGGGCTAGGGTGGGGCCAAAATGGCCGACCAAAGTTTTACATAGGAATATATAGGAAAAATCTTTAAAAATCTTCTTCTCAAGAACCACTGGGTCAGGAAAGATGAAACTCATGTGGAATCATCCTCAGGTAGTGTAGATTCAAGTTTGTTCAAATCATGACCCCCGTGGGTAGGGTGGGGCCAAAATGGCCGATCAAAGTTTTACATAGGAGTATATATGAAAAATCTTTAAAAATCTTCTTCTCAAGAACCACTGGGCCAGGAAAAATGAAACTCGTGGAATCATCCTCAGGTAGTGTAGATTCAAGTTTGTTCAAATCATGAACCCCGGGGGTAGGGTGGGGCCTAAACGGCGGATCAATGTTTTACATAGGAATATATAGCAAACATCTTTAACAATCTTCTTCTCAAGAACCATCGGTCCAGGAAAGATAAAACTCATGTGGATTCATCTTCAGATAGTAAAGATTTAAGTTTGTTCAAATTATGACCCCCCTTGGTAGGGTTGGGCCAAATGGCTGATAAAAGTTTTACATTTGAATATATAGGGAAACCTTTTCAAATCTTCTTTTCAAGTACTTCAAAGCCATGCTTAGTGATATTTATAGGGAATCATCCTCAGGTAGTGAAGATTCAAGTTTCTTCAAATCATGAACCCGTGGGTAGGGTGGGGCCAAAATGGCCGATCAAAGTTTGACATAGGAATATGTTGAAAAAATCTTTAAAAATCTTCTTCTCAAGAACCACTGGGCCAGGAAAGAAGAAACTCATGTGGAACCATCCTCAGGTAGTGAAGATTCAAGTTTGTTCAAATCATGACCCCCGGGAGTATGGTGGGGCCAAAATGGCCAATCAAAGTTTTACTTAGGAATATATAGGGAAACCTTTTAAAATCCCCCCCCCTTCAGTTAACTTTCAGTTCTGATCTGATATGTGCTTTTTCCTAGCCAATTGCTCAGGTGAGCTATTTGGCCTGTTTTTACAAGTCAGGTCCTTGTTATGGAAGTGAAAAATAAATGAATGTTAAACATTTAGGTTGAATTGTTACTTTTTTGTAATCAAGAATACATTTATATTTAGAAATGATGATTAAAAAACATATAGATCAATTAAAGGTACTTGGACACAGATTTGAAGTTAATAATTTCTCATTTTTTCAGTATAGTATCACGAATTATATATTTTAATAGCATTTTACAAAAAAATTAATTAAAAATCTTATTTCATTTAAGATAATTTCTAAACTTTCCTGTTAATTCTTGTAAATGAACAAGGTTTTGTTTTTATCCAGGTTACTGAAAGTACTTCATTTTGCAAATTCTATGCAACCTTATCAGATGAACAGAAAAAGAAATTGACTGATGGGCCAGACCTTGGGGATTTTATCCATGGAAGCCCACCGAGTGATGCAGGAAACATCAGAAGGAAAAAGGGAGAGAGGTGAAGGATAGAATCACTGGAATTGTTTCTAACAATTACTACTGTATATCTTTTTTTATTTGTGAGAACTTTATTTTTACATAAATGGGCGAGACAATGTGCTCACAAAAATGTCATTCTTGCAAATAATAGTTTTCATTTAGATAATTTATAGCAATAACCACAAAGTTTTATCTTGCTATTAAAGAGTCAAGAACTATCTCGCAAATAGTTGGCACCACAAAAAATTACCAATTTGACAGAATCTGGGATGCAAGACATTTGATTATAATTATTCATTATATTTCTTTTATGTTATTCATCTTTCATTGATTCATTACTTTCAGCATCAAACATGTCAAAGTTATCATGTATCTATACCAGAGCAGCATCCAATCTCAGCATATTGCACACTAGAAACAGTTTTTGTCAACCATGTATGATTTTACAGATTAAGACTTCCTAAATGGTTAAAAACAGATGTTGCTATGGGAAAAGATTATCACAGACTGAAGGAAAACCTGAGAGATCTGAAACTTAATACAGTAAGAAGTATTGAAATAAAATATCGAATTTTTAATCCGATGAAGGTAATATTTTGACCTTGCTATACATGTATCCTGGATTTTCAGATGTCTTGATGTGTATATTACAGGTTTGTGAGGAGGCAAAATGTCCAAACATTGGGGAATGCTGGGGTGGAGCAAAGGGGACAGCTACAGCCACTATCATGGTATAAACTGGGGGAAAATATTACTGTAAAATAACGTGAATTATTTTATGAGGCCCGAGTCTAAATATATCTACCCTAGGGATTTTTATTATTTTTCGTAAATTTTTACTGTTATATTTATTACCTCACCTGAGCCGAAGGCTCAAGTGAGCTTTTCTGATCAAAATTTGTCCGTTGTCTGATGTTGTCGTCGTAAACTTTTCATATTTTCATCTTCTCCTCAAGAACCACTGGGCCAATTTCATCCAAACTTGCTACAAAGTATCCTTGGGCAAAGGGGATTCAAGTTTGTTCAAATGAAGGGCCACTCCCTTTTCCAAGGGGAGATAATTAAGAATTAGAGAAAAATAAGTGGCATTTTAAAAAAATCTTCTTCTCAAGAACCGCTGGGCCAGGAAAGATGAAACTCATGTGGAATCATCCTCAGGTAGTGTAGATTCAAGTTTGTTCAAATCATGACCCGGGGCTAGGGTCGGGCCAAAATGGCCGACCCAAGTTTTACATATATAGGAATATATAGGAAAAATCTTTAAAAATCTCCTCACAAGAACCACTAGGCCAGGAAAGACGAAACTCATGTGGAATCATCCTCAGGTAGTGTAGATTCAAGTTTGTTCAAATCATGACCCCCTGGGCTAGGGTGGGGCCAAAATGGCCGACCAAAGTTTTACATAGGAATGTATAAATAAGAAAAATCTATAAAAAATCTTCTTCTCAAGAACCACTGGGTCAGGAAAGATGAAACTCGTGTGGAATCATCCTCAGGTAGTGTAGATTCAAGTTTTTTTCAAATCATGACCCCTGGGGCTAGGGTGGGGCCAGAATGGCCGATGCAAGGTTTACATAGGTATATATAGGAAAAATCTTTCAAAATCTTCTTCTCAAGAACCACTGGGCCAGAAAAGATGAAACTCATGTAAAATTATCCTCAGGTAGTGTAGACTCAAATTTGTTTAAATCATAACCCTGGGGATTAGGGTTGGGACGATATATCGAGATATCGATATATAGCGATATATGTGAGGATGATACACATATCAATACAATTGAAAAAATATCCATATCGCCCCAAAAATCTGACTTCTGTTTTTCTTTGTTTATTTAACATTTGGGGTTTAATATATAAAATGAATAAGTTAAATATAAATCTAGATATGAAATAAATAATAATTAACACCACTTGAGTAAAATGTTTTTGTTTTACAACATATTAACAACTATTTTGAATAAATTATTCTTATTCGCAAAGAAATAATTTGTTTATTTCAATGCAAAAAAAGATTTATAAGCAATTAAACATATCATGATACATATCTTATTGAGGCTCAATATCGTGATAGGTATTGATATAGAGAAAATTGTATCGTCCCAGCCCTACCGGGGATATGGTTGGGCCAAAATGGCCGATCAAAGTTTAACATAGGAATATATAATAAAAATCTTTAAAAATTTTCTTCTCAAGAACTATTGAGACAGGAAAGATGAAACTCATGTGAAATTATCCTCAGGTAGTGTAGATTCAAGTTTGTTCAAATCATGACCCCCGGGACTAGGGTGGGGCCAAAATGGCCGACCCAAGTTTTACATAGGGATATATAGGGAAACCTTTTAAAATCTTCTTTCCAAGTACTTCAAAGCTATGATTAGTGATATTTATTTGGAATCATCCTCAGGTAATGTAGATTCTAGTTTATTCAAATCATGAATCCCTGGGGGTTAAAATTCAAGCCCCCCCCCCTCCTCAGTAAACTTTCAGTTCTGATCTGATATGTGCTTTTTCCTAGCTGATGTGCTCAGGTGAGCGCTGTGGCCCCGGGGCCTGTTGTTTTTAGATAAAAAAAAAATGTAATGTTTACCATCAGGATTTCTGTCATGATGTCATGTCAAAAGTTGTCAAATACATGTATTACTATTGGATCCTATGGGAATAAGTTGGAAAAGTGCAAAAATTATCACATTTTTTCACTATTTTTGGTATTCAAACTGCCTTAAAGATTTCTTTTTCAGGCAAGTAGATGTAAGTTTATAAAAAGTCTCTAAATTGGAAAATTTAAAAAAAGTTAACCATCTAGGTTGGTCTAGGAATTAATTACAAAGTCTTTTTTTCAATGTCCAATACCTCTAAAATTGCCATAATGTATAAATACATATTCGTGCAGATGTATTATGGAAACAGATGAATTTTTTGGTAAAAGATAGCAATGTTTAGATTGCTAGATGTTTATTTTGATGTTCTGACATCAGTTTTGAGTATAATTTCCATGGATGTCTTGAACATACAAGCGAGTCATGTGTCATTCTTCAGCGTCATGCATTGTATACAAAATCAGACCACAGTGATGTCGTTGATAGCGATTTCAGCATTTAATTCCTGATTTTTGTCGTAAAATAACATTTTCAGACCAGTAGGCTTTACAGATAATATTAATTTTGTATTCAAATTACAATATTTGGGAAAAGGTGTACTGTCGCAAATATGACTGCTTGAAATTAAAAAGCCCCGCAAAGTCATGCGCACTTGAATTAGACTAGGCCTGTCAATGTCTGGTTAGTATAGTATGCCAGAGCATTGTCTTTGGCATACTATACTAACTATAGACAGTGATTCGTTATATTTCAAATTCATCATGAAAAAAAATTGTAGATTTAGATTTTAAATGTAGACTAATAGATTTAAATTACAAGAGGTCTCCCATGTGAATTTCAATAGTCCTTGCCCATTGACGTCAAACACAAAGACAGCTGCATGAGATTTACATGATTTACAGATTTTGGCCATCTTTAGCTCCTGACCTATCGATTTGCCTAATTTACATTCCGGTAGAATTATCAAGAACTTTCAAAGAGTTTTCACAGAGAAAACAAATAGAAATGGAAATATTGTAGTCATAAGTGAAAGATTAAAAAAGACATGTCAAATCTGTGGAAGAAAATTAAATATTTATGTTGAGATTTTGATCATCCTTTACAGGTCCTGGGTGACACATGCACAAGAGGCTGTAGGTTTTGTTCAGTGAAGACGGCCAGGAACCCCCCACCCCCTGATCCTCTGGAACCCATCAACACTGCTAAAGCCATCACATCCTGGGGGTTAGATTATGTAGTACTGACCTCAGTGGACAGGGATGGTAGATAGTCTCTATCAATACAATTATAGCAAACTTTCATGAATGGTTATAAGTTATATGTTTTTATACCCATGAAAGAGATATCCTTAGAAAGTTTTGAAACAATGAAGTAGCTCTGGGACTATGAATAATCCTTCAGATTTTTTTTATTAAATATGAATGGTGAATTTGAACAAAAAATAATTTAATGCTGCCAGCTGCCTACTCTATATTTTAAAAATTTAAACAGTTTTCAATGAAATTTCATGAGACTGTATTCATTGACTGAATTGCAAAAGATAAATCTTAATGAAAAATGGATCCTGTGTTAGCTTTTTGATTGATTTGAAATTGTCATAAAAAAATGAAATCATAATCATGACATATTCTCACCTTTTCAAATGACATCAATTTTACAGAGAGTGTGCTATGAGGACTGGTTTATAAAATGTTCTACCTTACAGATCTCCCTGATGGTGGAGCTGCACACTTTGCTGAAACTGTGAGGGAAATCAAAAAGGGGTGACTATTTTATATCAAAATCTGATGTTCTAGAAATTGTTTCCATGAAAATTGTAAGATGTGTTCATTAAAAAATAAAATGCACCACATAGTTACATGGAAAGAATTCATAAGCTCCAAAAACGGGCCGCTAGAATTATACTTGATGCTGCCCCTGATGCTCCTTCTAAGGCATTACATGTATTTGAAAAATTAGGTTGGCTATCTGTTTTTGACTTAGTAACTATGCATAAATGTATTTTGTTGTACAAGATATTTAACAATCAGAGCCCGGCTTACTTGCAAGATTTATTTATTTCTCAAACTTCTAATGCTTATACTTTACGTTCAGAATCTAATTTTGACCTTCGCCTACCAAAACACCGAACAAATTTATTTAAAAATTCACTTCAATATTCCGGTGTTCATATTTGGAACAATTTACCTACAGATATAAGATATGCACCAACTCTGCCAATCTTTAAACGAAATGTAGAAAAGTATATCTTCAACAGCAGAACTTTATTACTCTGAATTATGTATATCTTTTGCACATGTATATAATTATACATTGTTAAATCTTCCTAAAATATGACATTATATTACTTTTTATGTCATATAAATATATCTGTTTATTATTACTATTTTATTATGATTATCATAATTATCATTTGACATTGTGTATATACGTGTATTATGATTCACTTTCTAAATTGTTCATCTTTGCTAATTTGATGTAATACTGTTGTTATAATTAGAAGGCCCTGAGGAAGAATAGTGTGTCACACTAATCAGGCCACCTTCTATAAATAAAGTATTATTATTATTATTATAAAATGTATTAACTGGTGTATTTGGGTGATTCCAGAAAGTCAGAAATCCTAGTGGAGTGCTTGACCCCTGACTTTCGTGGTGACATGGGCTGTATAGCCACCGTGGCAGATTCAGGGTTAGATGTCTACGCCCACAATGTGGAGACAGTGGAAGATCTTCAGTGGTAAGATGTCAATCATTGTAGTATTGTATGAATAGGATTTTAGCAAGAAGTAAATTTAGCAATTTTTCTTAGAAATTTAGTACTGTAGATCACTTAAATTTCGCGACACCTTATTATTGAGAGATAGTAATTGACTCTTGATTAGCGAGACAAAATTTTAACAAATTATGGTTATTGCTCTATATAATCTTAAGGAATACTAATATACGCGAGAATGAAATTTTCGCGAGCACACTGTCTTGCGTAATTACGTGAAAATAAAGTTCTCGCAAATAAAAAGTGATTTACAGTATTTGATTTTAGCAAGAAATAATTTGATTGATTGAGTAATGTCTTAAAAGATAACAGTAGCCTAAAATGAAGGAATGAATTGTTAACACTATTTAATATTAGTGATTTCAACACCTTTGCTAAAAGTGCCAAATTTCTGTTTATATTGTATTCAGAATAATGTGTGTTTATATTGTATTCAGAATAATGTGGTTTGACTTTAGCAGTTTATTTTCATGCAAGATACCAGGTAATAACTGAAATGGTTATCATTCTCTCCTATGAAAAGAAAATTTCCATTGTAAAGAAAAATTTTCTATCTGATAATTGACATTATGAAGATGGATTGATTTGTAGTACTAGATTGTGATTTTATTAAACTGTACCAGATTTTATAGCCTAAAAATATGCAGGATACAGTTGTTGCTATAGATGAATTAATTAGACGTATTTATTTTATTTGATCAAAGGTTGGTCCGAGATCCGAGAGCTAATTATAAACAGTCCCTAAATGTACTCAAGTTTGTGAAGTCACATAAACCTGATCTGGTCACTAAAACCTCTATAATGCTAGGACTGGGGGAGACTGACGACCAGATAATGAGAGTCCTGGAGGGTAAGTGACTGAATCCTGACAGAAATTAAACAGTTAATGAAGGAAATGTAAATATCAAAGAAAATATACTAAACAGTATTAAACGTATACAGTTTTGAAGCAAAAGAAGAGAAATTTGAAACACAACAGTACTTGCTGTATATATACAGATTTAAGGAAGATAGATGTCGATTGTGTGACCTTGGGACAGTACATGCAGCCCACAAAGCGGCATCTGAAGGTCAAAGAGTACGTCCACCCTAACAAGTATAAGTACTGGGAGGAGGTGGGCAATAAACTGGGCTTCGCTTACACAGCGAGTGGGCCGCTGGTCAGATCCTCATATAAAGCAGGTTTGTGTGTCTATAACTGCCAATTGTAAATAAGAAGGAATCCATTTCATTTATCTGAAAATTACACTTTAAAATGTGTCAATTATTATAGTCTATTTATGTTGGAGAGCAATTGTTTGCCATTTGAATACTTTTTATCATTTTAGCAATAGTTTCCTCAGTAGAAGTGAAAGAGATATGAAAATGACAGATTATTGATTTATTTTAGGGGAGTTTTACCTGAAAAATCTACTAAAATCAAGAAAAGAAGTCTCTACATCTGCTGAGATGGTGACATAATCATTAATTTTTACTGTAACTTGTTTTTGTCAAGTGTATATTTATTGTCAAGGGACATTACCCTTACTTGTGCAAGATGAATGGAATTTTATTTGTCATTTGAGAAAAAATCAGATTCATTTAAAAATAACTGGTAAAGGTGCACATTCAAAGTATTATTGTTATTGTGACAGAAAGAATCTCTCATAATTTATCTGTTAAGTGTCAGAATAAACCAATTGTTTGGTTAACCAAATACATGTATTTTAACATGTTGAGATTTTGAAATGGAATTTATATGTTATTTGTTGATTTACTTCCTGAAAATAAACACTAAAAATCTCATTGACAGTGTTCCTTTGATAATGAATAGCATGTCTAGATCTAGACATGTTACCAGGGCAGATTATATAACATATCAGTCTTCTTGGTGTCATCTAAACTTTTCAGAATTTGGAGGCATTTTTTAAGGCATTTTAAAGGCAAAATTGTGATATTACGCTAACTGGTAGAAAATTAAACTTTAAGGAAAAAAATTGATAGCTACCCAGGTTAAACTTGAATAAACAGTTGGAACAGTTTATGCATCTTTGATGCTTCAGATCAGTTTATACAGTAAATCTTGGGTAGCTATTAAATTACTTACGGGTGAATATGTCAGTGTTTAATATTTATAAGTGCATTATTTCTTGGATCAAATTTTATCCCGCTTCAGACAAATTTGTAAATTGCTGATTAGATAAAGGCTGATCACATGACGCCCTGGAATTTTCCATATTAGGTGGCCGTCAAGAAGTAATTTGAAAATCGCACACGCGATTACGTTCAAAGCGTTGCTTTTGTAAATAAAAATGGCGGTTAAGAAACGGTTTACGTAGGTAGTTTAATTGAATTTCTTGTTAAAATATTTTATTTTGATTGTTATTGGATTAAAACTTGACATTTTCATAATATGCATATAGATTTTTTTAATATTTAAAAAGGTCTTCAGCGGGATAACTTCGTAACACAGTCAGTTAGTGACCTAATATGGATTCATACAGGGTGTGAAATGGAAATCTGTATTGGGACTCGGCTTCACCTCGCCCAATACGGATTTCCATTTCACACCCTGTATGACTCTGTATTAGGTCACTAACTGACTGTGTAACATGATATTTTTCATTTCATTTATTATTCCCAATCTATTCTTGATATTAAAGGTCCATGACTGAAAAGAGTTTGCTTTAAATTTCAATATATTTGATAATTTTTTTTATGAATTACCGGTGGTAGAAAACTGACCTAGCATCAATGAGCATGGATATTTTGTAGTAGACATCAAAACTATAGTACAAACTCTTTTGTAACATTGATAGTTGAATGATTAAGTTGTTGGAAATTATTGGATAATAATGTAAATATAGGGATTTAATTTTTGAAAATTCACGAGATACATGAACTAAACACTTCATACCTACTTATTTATCGAGAAGTGCTGATGTGCTTCATGAAATACTACAACCTGAGGCACCATAGCTCTTGTCCTCAGAATTTTAAGACACAAGTGAACTTTGAGCCTCCTGAAATGGTACTCTAAAAGTTGTGCTTGCAACTAAACTATCGCTATCTTTTTGCCTCATCATTTGATAATCAATAGGCTTCTACATCTAGCCCAAGGATCATGTAATGGACAAGTCAAAATTTCAGTCATTCATAAAATTTGTATTCATTTTGAACTGTCACTTGAAAATTAACATGAAACAGTTTTTAAAAAAATTGTCTCATTTCAATTTTTTCTAAAACTTGAGAGAACTTATTCTGTTTGGGTAAAAAACTGCTTCATGATCCTGGGGCCTACCATGGTCACTTCGCATTTCAGTAGCAAGAGGAGGCTGAAAAGTCAAACTGTGCACACTACACTGTTTATACTCAAACTGACCAGTTATGATTGATCCCAAACTATCAAATCAGCGACTTAATAATGTATTCTGTATATTTCTTGGCCAAGCTTTATCTGTTGTAAGGTGATAATTATTATAACACAGTAGATATTAAAGTGTTTCTTGGAAACTTTGATCACTGTGGAAAATAGATGCATGTTCTTGAAGCTTTTTTTGATATGCACACTTTTTCTCAATTGCCTAAGTATTTCATCAAGAGATGTACAATTAATATTGCACTTTATACTGTTCTACTTAAAGATAAAATAATCTGTGTCACACTACAACATCTCATCATTGTGACACATTTTACAAGAAGTGTATTTTTTCAGTTGATTACTGACCAGTATTGAAGCCTGTTTAATTATTTACAATTTACAAAACTAGCATCCCATCACCAGCAAAGAAGTACACATGCTAACTCTCGATATCCGCCTACATTTTATTGCCATATACTTCAAGATTGATTTGACCATAAAATCTTTGTTTAATACAAATAAAAGTTCAATGGTAATTGATTAATTATTTGAATACCAGTGCTAAATAGTCAAATATCCCTAATTCCATCTCTTGAAATAAGGGGGGTAGACAATATTTTCCAATGAAATCGGGCTATAGAGCATCATTATATTCTGAATTAGTCTTGGATATGAATTAATTTTTCTTAAATCTTTTCTTATGTTATATGCATATAAAATTAAGTATATATATATTCCCCCTGTGAAACACAAAAAGCAAGCTTTAATTGGTACCAATTTGTGGAATGACAGTCCATATTACCCATAAAAAGGAATTTTTATTTCACGAGGGAGGGGGGGGGGGGGGG
>PRKT01000142.1:482788-524685 GCA_003671525.1 Saccostrea glomerata
GGGGGGGGGAGATGTTTTAAAAATATTTTCCGTTTTCCACTTTCTATAGTGAAAAACACGAGTTTTACTCAAATTTAAGAGTTATCTCTAATTTTCCTAAATAAGAAATGTTTTATGAAAATCCATATAAATATCAATATATATATTAAATCATTCCAATATTTAACTTTTGAAAATTGACTTGTAGGTAGGCGGGAGAACAATATTATCGTTCACAGTTCTTTAAAGGTACAAACTACAACAGAGTTCCTCTGAATGAGGAAAAAATTTCCTTGTGTCTTTTTAAAGATTTTTTTTTTTAGAACATGAGGTTCCATCCAATTCTTCATGCATAAATAGCTTATAAACCATAAATGATAAAGAAACAAATTGATCTTTTTCACACACCATTTTTATTTCTATGGAAACATATCTTAACGGCATGTATGGATGTAAGTTGCATTCATCATAAAATATATAATACTTGTATTTATATAACAAAATATTGTGTCAACTCCCCACACTTAATGCTCACTCACTAATGCTAAAAAAGCTGCTACATGTACCAAAAATATTGATCTCTATTTTGTAGTGATGTGTAATTGCGTAATTTGCAGGTGTCTTTACTTGGAATGACCTAGAGTTACCCCCCTTGGAATGATTTTAGTTGATATGGTCTGTTTGGTTGTGTTGCAATAAATTTTATATAAACTTTTCTAAAATGAAATTGTTGCATGAGTTTGAACATTAAATGTGTGATTAACTAAAAATGTAATAAATAGCACACACACTCATACAAACAAGACTCGCACAGGGTAACACGAATCACCGGAATGCCCTGTAATCACCGAAATGCCCCTACAAATCACCGGAATGCCCATTGAAATCACCGAAATGCCCCTTCATATGATTTTACATGATGATTTTCATAAAAATTAATGCTTATATTTTTCATATATGCATAACTTCTAGCAAAATTAAATATTTTCAAGTGTTGCTTCTCGAAGCGTCAAGTACTTCAAAGGGCGATAACTCGCATTAGAGATAAAGCCTCTATGTTGTGCAATCTCTAGTTAATAATGAAATTTATTTACAAAAAATAAATGAATTATTTACTTATATTTTTTTTATACAATTGATATTCAAATAATTTATTAAACAGATAAAAATTTGCATCGTTTTCTGTTTTTAATCGGTTATTATACACATTCATGTTTCAATTAGCGAGAGTTATCTTTCTTTGATGCTAATATGTATATCTTTTTATAAAAAATATTTGTGTAAGAATATGATTTTTTTTATGTAGATATACCTTATAACATCCAATAGAATAAATATTTATTAAATTTTAATAGTTTTATAACAAAATAAGGGGCATTTCGGTGGCATTCCGGTGATTTGTAGGGCATTCCGGTGATTACGGGGCATTCCGGTGATTCGTAGTACCGACTCGCACATCACAGTTTATTCCCTTTCACACAATTCCCTCATCTATAAAGTTCTTAACAGCTTATACATTAACAACCCAATCACGAACTCCTGTTAACTATACAGCTTAAGTCTCTACAGTTTGAGCTTTGTTTGACAGCACCATCTTTACAATGATTTGCAGTACCTTTTGTGGCTTGTGGAGAGATATTGTGGATATCGATAGGAGCTTACACAGCAACTTATGCACAGTTACACACCTTTGTTCAATGTATTATAATCACTTGCATTCAATGTACTGTGCATCTTCTACAATAATGTAAAATCTCACAGCGAGATCATTTCTGTACACTAGGTATTTCATACAGATAAACAGTAGGAATTTTTATTCACACACTGTACAATTCATTGACCAGCAATGTCTTGGGAGATTCCAAAGGCGCCACAACTTTGTCATTACGAAAGTCTGGAATCGGTCCTCAGCGAAATCACATTTTGATTCTGCAGCTATCCGCTGCTGGTACTGCATATGCCAGTCATATATCACACAGAAATATAGCACTTTGTCACATTGGGAGCTCTAGCCTCAGTGTTTCTCCGGAATGCTCAATTTAAGAGCTGCTATTTGTTCCTCACCGAGAGCTATTTTATCCACCAGCTCCTGTTTTTCTATTGTCAGTTTTGATTTCATTTTGACGTAATACTTGTAATCCGCGAACTCCTCTTCACTCAGTGCCTCCTGTAGGAACACCTCGATCTGTTCGCTACGCTTTTCTATGTCGGCTTTTAAAACCTTGGCATCTTCATGCTGCTGCTTCGCTCTGTCCCGCTTATCAACAGCCATTTTCTAAAATGAAAAATATTTTTTTAAATTCTTTTAACATTTTTAAAATTCTTCAAAAGCTTACATCTATTCCAACATTTAATAATTCAAATTAATCGAGAACAGCTGTTGAAGATATCTATGAGTTATTCCCCTTACTTTAAGGCGCTCATTGGTGTCCTTGGGTAGACTCTGGAGGGAATTCTCCGCTCGCGCCAACAAACCCGAGACCTTCAGCAAAAGGAGAATAATTTTCTCCATGTCACCGATGTACGTCTTAAACTTGTCCTTCTCATGTTGTGTTTTACAATTTTTATCAACAGCTTTCTGTACCTAAAATAGAATTAAAAAATATTAATTTCAGAAATATTCATTACAAAATTATGATTCTCAATGTGATCATACAATGCAAATAAATAATGGAAATTTCCTAAAGTTCTTAGTCAATGATTGAAATATAATTTTAAAGGAAGGAAGAATAAAGAGGCATGTAATTCAATTGCAGCAACAGGACCCAATACAATTGTACAAAAAAAAATTCTAATTTTATTTCAAGTCCAAACCAGTACTGCAAGGCGCTAATTTTTTGTACAGATGGATGAAATTAATATTTATAAAGAAAGAAAATTAGGGAATGGAAATATTAGCACTGAATTCTTGTTTTTAGATATCATAGGTTGTATAGCAACACCTGGTTGTGTGAAACAGCCTCTGCAAGATCAAATTCTGTCACTGAATGTGTCATATCTATAAACCCATATTTAGCACATTTCAGAAAGTGCTCAATCAAATCTACCCTGACTTGTTGTAAAATCAATTTCTTTTAATACTGTGCATGCTCACTAGAATGCATGAGTGTTTTTTTTATGGAAACAATTACTAAGGTGTGAAAATAGATGTTAATTTAACAAAAGGCTTTTGATGAGGAATGCTTGTGATAAGGGTACTTGTTATTTTGACTGGTAAAAAACCCCTAATTATGGGATCAAAAACCCTAACCGTAACCCTAACCCTGATCAAAAAAGTAACTTCACTGTGTTAAAAAAATACACCCTAATCTAGAGACCTATCAGTAACTTGAATGAGTTACCTCTATTCCCAGGGATTCTGTTTCCTCCAGCTCTTTTGTCACTTCTTCCTTCTCTTCTTTCAGTTTGTCCATCTTCTTCTGTATGCTTTCAACCAGCTCTTCCTGCAAACGCATAGTACTCAGACCTCAAAAACTATGTACATCAATTACGTTTCTATTGACAGACAATAAAAATCATTCATTATTTGTACCATTAGTAGATTTAACTGACCTTTGTTTTGATTAACTTGTCAGAATCGTCAATATCTTTGGTCATGTCTCGGCCGATGCCCTCGCTCTGCCGGATATTCATCTCAATGAGGGCCTTGGATGGGGACACCCAGTAGTTAGCGGGTAGAGGCGACTTCTCACTAAAAAAGACAAACACATACCTGATTATCACCTGTAACATATAATCTGTAGAGTGATCATATTATTATCCCTTCGTACCTTAATTGCTCAGCTTCCATGATGGCTTTCTATTTGACCTTAACAGAGCAGTGTTTGACCACAGTGACCAATATTTAAACTAACAGAGAGCCTGTGTTGGGATTATCACATGCCAGCTGAGTGAGCTGTCCAATTATCCTGGTTTTACAGGGCTATTACGACATTATATCCTACACTTCACAGTCATTAAGGATTTCACGAATAGCTAATAATATTTCAATCCATTCATTGATCTTCATCATTCACTATGCTCGGAAATGTAAGCATTTGTTTATTCTCAGGACTAGTACATAGCAATAAATCAGGATTTGTATTTGAATAGGAAATTGTTATTATACACGATTTTCAAAAGTTGTCCAATAGGAATATATGTACTTAATGCACCCTTGTGTTCAGGAATATGAACTAAAAACTACAGTACCTTTTACTTTACATTAGAAATATTCAATTTATAATATATATATAAAACATGCTTAATTCGAATTCATTAATCTTGGAAAATCAATATAATATAATTATACTCTTCTTCTTGTTTTCAAACAGGAACTTAAATGCATAGAGTGTATTTATATGAATTGCTGAAAAAAAAGGGGGGGGGAGGGCTAAATTGCAAATTAATCTCTTCAAGTTTAAGTATTCCACTTACTCTTCTTGTTGTTTCTCTTCCTTGCTTGGTGTCACACTCTTCAGTGCCTCTTGATCTTTACCCACACTGGAAGACTTGGGGGAAGTTTTTGGAGATCGCCGAGCAATTAAATCTTGATCTATCTCCGTCTGGAAAAGTCCATCCATATATTGCATTCTACCTCCGTCATTCTTCAGCATGCTGGACAGTTTGGGGTCCTGTTCTCCATAAAACTGGGCGAATTCCTGCACTTTGGCATCACACTCTAATTCTTCCTGAGAGCGCTGCCTACTATGATGTACCAAGTCACTATCACTGTTCTTTGCTGGAGGACTAGATGTTTCTGTTGAATTAGGCTGGCTTGGAGATTGCCAAATGGAATCACTGAAAGACATTTTGGTATTGGAGCTATTAGAGTCATTTGCACTCTGCCCATTAGGTTCCCTATTTTTCACTCTGCGCCCGCCTGGGTACCCACTCCCAGGGCTCCTGTCCACGGGTGGTGGGCTCGCATCACTGGTGGAAACAGAAGAACTTTGGTCCGGAGAGTACACCCTCCTGCTAGCACTAGAATCTGGAGATTTCACACTAGACTTTGGTCCTAACTGAATTTCACTCACACTTGCACTGAATTTGTCCGTTTCAAATGTCTTCCTAGGAGGTGTTGATGTGAATGACTTTGAGAGGTTTTCCAGTGGTCTCTTGTGTGAGGGACCCTGAGGGGTTACTTGTCTAATTTCTGGTCTCTCCCTAGATAGACTCTGTTTCCTTTCAATGGAAGAAATCCTGTCTTGGACAGACTGTCTGTCGGTGGGATGACCTGACACAGAGTCTGGATCAGAAGACGTCACATTGAAACTGTTACTTCTGTGGGATTCTGGAGTGGTGTATGGCTTGGGTGCCAGTAAATGACTAGAGCTGTGGGCGGAGACTAACGGTCTCGGGGGTCGTTCAGTCAGGACGGGGTCTTTATAAGGTACCTCCGTCTGCTCCGGAATCTGGTCGCCCTGATTGACCGTCTGCTCACTCTTCCAGGGCTGTAGTCTTTTTCTGGGAGGCTTCTGAATATCCCCCTGCTGCTTGTAGTTGTTGTTTTCATGTAGAAGTTTCAGAGCATCACCAGAGGAGGCTGATCTTTTGTACACCCCGGGCTGTCGATCATTTCGACTCTTGTAAGATGCAAAGGAATCTTCTGCATACCTGGAATATAAATTCATACAATTAGGTAATGTGTCTTCGCTCATCATGCATTTTACACTGTCTACAGGATCTCGATTCAGATCATTATAAACATGTATCAGTATGAATCAAAATTCCCATCATCCATCACTGCACTAGTTGTAAACAAATACATGTTCAACAGGTTAATCACTAGAAATAGCAGTTTGCTGTCTGATTTAGTGCAACAGCATGGATTAAAAGTGACAGTTATGTGCAATACTCCATTGCATATCCACCATCTACCAGTTATGGCATGTTTTGAAAAATACTAACATTCACTCGCTAGAAGCCTTCTAAAATTTTTCTAAACAGACATGCTAAGATAAAGTTAATCTATGACATTTACACTTCTCTAAACCAAAAAAATCTTTTTACAGCCTAAAGGACTGAATCTAATACAATTACATAATGAACAGTAATTTGAATATTTTCAAGGGGGGTTTAAAAAATATTTTTTACTGCATTAAAAATTCTGTAATTATCTGTCAAAAATGTGCTTTAAATGCATGGGAAATTGGTCCTGATAATGGATTTCACTTACTTGAATCCCCACCGCTGATATCTGTACATAACTAGGATTTTACCTATCTCTCAAATGATCATGGACATATAGAACACAGGGGTATATAAAATCAACAGGCATAATACACAGTCTCCTTAGTCATTAGTGAAGGCAATTCACACTCAGGATCAGGAATAAAACTCTAATCCCCTTATCTCCCTAATAATCCAAATGTTCTGGGATGGAAAATTTTAAAAGAGGTTCCATTCCCTCACTAGTAAAGTTAGACCTAAACTTCCACAGAATTTAGTCGGTCATCCATCTTTACATTGCTTCCCAGGGGTGCGTTTAACACAGTCAGTTTGTGACCTGTGACCTCTACATAAACACACATACCAGTGTTACCCAGGGGGAGAGCTAGTAATGATTCAGTGATCAAGTCCATAAACAGCTCATAAAAATCTCCCATGGATACCAGGTTCTACCACAGCCACTAATTTTGGTCACATTAACACAGTTAAGGTGGTCATTTCCTTAACTTCTATGTCTCTGTCATCCCAGATTTGGCATAACACAACAGTTAATTATGGTCATCTCAGTATCTGTTGATCAAAAAACAAAAAAAACTGCTACTCACAGAAAAAAACCCAAAAATTTGACACACATCCAACTTGTCCCTTCCTCTCAATTTATGCTTGAGACACACAGCAAAAAGAGAAAAGATATATATTCCTTATAAAAACCTAGAATTAATGATCCAACACTCTCACTTAGAGAAATTGACCTGACACATCCTCCGATTAATTGCTAAATAATCTTCAAAGGTCTTTTTAAAACTTCACTCTCTGGTGTAAAATCCATGGAAATAGCACCTTCTCAAGTCATGCAGATGGCTAGCACTTCTTGATAATAGCTTTATGCAAGTTTTTGAATGAATCATAAAATGTTCCAGATAAATGTAAGAGAAGTTGACTGTTAATTTCCACAGGATGGTAAGATGCCCCAGGAACATATGTTAAATGTTTCATCCAAACTTATTAGCTTACATGACTCTCCTGTGAACAAAATTCTTCAGAAGATCACTTTGTCCTAATTAAAGAGGGTAATTATCCATACCCCTGTGTCATTAAGAATGTCAGGAACAGCTACCAGAAGATGCTAGACTCCAGAGACACAAGGCACATTATAGTACTGGTCTATATATTACCTCTGGTGTGGTAACCATAACGTTTTATTCTCTCAACATGTAGCCAATACACCTGTCCTTTATCGCAACTAAAAAATACTACATCCTTGCCAAAAAACAAAACAAAAGGCAGCTGTATTCAATGTAGAAAGTCTTTGTCAAATTTATCGACAGCACATGCGGTGTATAAACTCTGGAAGGCCCCTCTTCACCTTGCATCATGTCCAGAGTATGGCAATCTACTACGACAAGCATCAGACACTTCACCCTTGTAAAACAAATGTAGACATCCCTCCTCTCCCAGACAAAACTTCGGGCCCAACCATTATCTATTTTTGCCATCTAAATTTCGTGGTTATTATCAGAGGAACCTAGAGATGTTGATACATTAAGGGAAAGCAATTAAATTTTCCTCTCGGACCAGGGCACATGGGTAACATCTATCTACTTTTGTTTTCTTTCTTTATGTTGGATACTCTTAAGGGAGTTTGGGGGAACATGATTAGGTTTTGCAATACAAAAAAAAAATATCATTAAGAAAGAGGGGCTGAGCACATCATGTATAAACATCATCAGAAGACAATCGCTGAAAAAACGCAAAATCCTTAAGCTTCATTGGAGTCTAATAAGTGGCAGGATGGAGTCTAAGGCATATGCTTTCACTCTTTTCTTTTAAAAATAATCTTTTTTTTTCTTAAAGTTTCTAAAGATCTATTTTTTCAGTTTTTGTTTTAAAAAGTACTTGTTTATCCTCTGTATTATAAATCTTAATGTATGAATGAAGTTGCTAACTTAACATATAAAGTATGAAGCATTTCATTCTACATTCTATGAATATACCATTGATGCATATAAATAAATTCTTACACAGACTACAGGACATGTACCCTATAACTCCTGAATTTCTACACGATTATGAATCCTGTAGTAGTCCTTGTCTGGCGCCTGTGTGTTAAGCTGTTGTAGCTATTTTTAATTTCGCTTAAGCACCCTGACATGTCAATTCTTAGCCTTCTCATCATATTAACATTCTTGCCTTTCTCTTCTTTATGAAGAGGTTCATACTCATTTTTTAACATGCATCAATGATATAGAATTTAAAGAAAATAGAAATCAGGAATCATATTAAAGACTTTAAAAAAAATCCTAGCCTAACTACTCTTAAGTGTCTGAAAAGCAGAATCTATTTATTTAATCTATCTAGGTTAATCTTAAAGCACCCATGTAAACTTTTCATTTAAATAAGTGTAAAAACTCACCTGATTTTATCCTCCTTGTGTTCTGTTGAGTTCTCCACCACTTCTGGAATAATCTTAAAGCACCCATGTAAAATTTTCATTTAAATAAGTGTAAAAACTCACCTGATTTTTTCCTCCTTGTGTTCTGTTGAGTTCTCAACCACTTCTGGAGGAGGAGGGGGCAGTTCCATCTCCACACTGACCTCTTTCTGTGGGGTGGGTGGGGGAGGGGGATCGGGGCTGTAGGGGGATGATCGACTGTGCCAGCTCTGACTGGTGGCAGGAATATCCACCCTCAGCCTCTCCTTGGACTCTGGGGAATGGTACGGTTTGGGCTCTGGATAATGTTCTGATCGAGACAGGCCCTCGCCTTTAGGTGAGATAGGAGGACTGGAGGGAGATGAGGTGTATTTTGATGAGGGCAATGGAGGAACACTAGGAGCACTGATAGGTGAGGAGGGCTGGTGTCCTCCAGACAGGCGATGTGAGGAGAAGAAATGGTCCGAGGAAGATGTGGAACCACCTGGAGAGGTGGCTTCCAAAGCCTCCACATGCTGCTGTTTGTAGGATTGGGTGAACTGGATGGACGTCTTGGTGGTTTTGTAAATCATTGGCTGAGGCATATGTTGTTGTTCTGAAAGACGTCTGGACTGTTTACGGAGCTGTTCAGCATAGTTATCATCGTCCCATTTCCCGCGAGACTCGCTGGAATGGCTGTCATATCCAAAGGACCTGTCTTTAGACAGAGGTTGAGGAATTGGTCTGGGATGTAAGGAAGAGTCTGATTGGCTGGCTGAGAATCTCCTGTAATTCCTAGGTGGAAGTGCGGGTGGCTGATCCTCTTCCCCACCAGGGGGCACTGGCGGAGGTGGACGATACCCAACATTTTGGTACAGGGAATTTTTAGTAATTCCACCAGAACTGAAAATAGAAATCAAAAAATAGTCTTAGTAATTTTATTTTAACCTAAAATAAGTATTCATACATTGCAACAAATTTTATACCTATGAACAGTAAACATTTACTAAAAGTTGGTTGCACTTTCATTTGCTAACAACTGCACTACTGAAATGGAAGGAAAATACATAGGAGAGGACACTTTAAGACACTTGACAAACATTTTAAGAACGGGAAAGCGGCCATTGGAGGGCAGTAACATTTTTCATGATTTTTTGCACAAAAACAAGTTATGCACGTCAGTCAGGCATTTCCTGGGGCCGGGCCTTGAATGCCATCTGATGACGACAGAGACAATTGTCCGGCTAAGCTGTGCGGTACTACAGCAGTGGCCAGTTGTGTATCAATTTAATGTCAACACCAAAATCATCAAAGCTGACATGTTATTTCACTTCTACTACAGCAGTGATAGCCTGGGGGCGTAGGTAGGTTTAAGTGATGAGCTCGGTGTGTAAGGAGAACAGTTCTATCACAGGCTGTGGGAGTCAAAATCACACCTCAGACCACAAAATGTCTGATCACAAGTACTAAGTCAGTAGTACTAGGGAATCTCACACAAAGTGTTGATATTGACAGCTAATGCACAGCAATTAGTACATTCAATGATAATAATGTCAACATAAAAATAACCCAAAACAAAATATTACTGCCTTACTTATGGTACTGGGTTAGAATCATCCTCTCTTGGCGTTCAATAAAACTTCAGTGGCCATTAGCTAAATCAAAATTAGTAAATCGCGACACATATTTGTGGGTGTCAAAAAAAATCTATGTGTATATAAACAATTTAATTCAAAGCATCTCACAGTTTGTGAATTTGGATTGTTCTATAAATCTTTTTTAACTATTAAGCGCATACTTGACAATATGCCAGTAAGTGACCAATTTTTTTTCTTTAACAGTTCCCAAATAAAGTCAATAGAGAAGTCAGACTATGGATTAAGCTCAGTGAACCATTAAGCGGCCTTATCTTGTGATATAGAGACACCTCATTACTATCATTAAACTATTGTTCCACTTCAATTCCAAATATTTGATAAGTGATATCATCTCCTTTGTCAGGCAGGGTACAAGTGCTTGTTTAAGAGTTGACACTCTATGAAAAATGATAGGTCATGTCTCCTTGAGATTATAATAAACACAGCTACGAAAACCACAAAAAAACACTATTAATCCTCCTTGTGTCTAGTCAAAATGAATGACCATACAACAAACAATTTAGTTTGATGTACATTTTTATATAGGTCAGTCTTATGAAGATGCTTCAAATTCTGAAATACTCGGCATGCATGACCCCAAAAATATTAATCCTCTGCTATTTAACATAAAATTGATTTACAATGTCCAATAACTCACGAAATATTTACAGCATGAAATCAAATATGTTAATGACTTCATTATGTAAATGAATTTTTTTTGGAAGCCTGCATTGTAAAGTTTTTTTGTCCTTTTTTCCTGTCATTAATGGCATCTTGATTAGACAGCTGACTGTATTAGACAAATAATCTTTATCAGTTTGAAAAATTAAATAAAATTTTTTTTTTTTAATAATTATGAATTATTTTGGTACATATCGTGCAAAATAAATGTTATTTTGATATTTCTTTTTTGGATTTCCTGAATGATGAAAGTTACTAAATATAGATTCATTACACCTGTCAAAATGCGACCATCAAAAAATATTTGTCTTTAGCAATAAATCTGTAAATAAAAACTGCAATCTATATATATATATACCCTTCTGGTCCATAACACAAAAGTGATGTCATCACTCGAAGCCTTGCAATCCACAATTAAATAAATAATTTCTTCATTAACAGAAAAAAATCCTAGATCAATACAAATCAGGACCAATGTAAGGAATTATTTTAGTCCATGTCAAAGAGTCGTGAGCGGAAGCAAGCTCCATTTTCTACACGACTGGTGTATAATTGATGTTGTGATGAGTATTGCGATGATTCAGACATTGTTCCTGTGGTCCCCTGATTACCGCAGTCTAACCACTACAATACTCCTCCACGGAGATCTATGTCACACACCTATAGTGTCCACTTATCTACACAAACATTGACACCTTTCCCAGGTGAAGTATTAGTGACAATTATCGATCTGCCGCATTCCTGACATTTTTCTGTCAACAGTTGCTGAGGAGAGCAAGATATTTATGATGTCCCAAAGCGAGCCTGCCGCCTCATCAATATTCCGTTTCTCTCATTTCATTTCTCGTAACAGATGGATATTTCACATACAAGAACCCTAGAGTTCAGATCAGCTATTACATTCACAAACACATTACAAAACAAAGCTAAAAATTCTGTATCTCCTGATTAGTATGAATCATTAAATCAACATCGACCTCTTACCCAGAGATAACCAATGCTGGACCTATCTTACGGAAATATCTTACTTTGCCAATATTTGTTGACTTTGTTTAATTTACTTTTACAAATATCCATGATTTGGTTTTACCCTGGGCATTCAGAATTGTTTCCGTCCAAGTTACTAATATAGCCTAAATAAACTATTTATTACCACATTAATTTTGCTATCAAAGCACTTTGGCAAACCTATCTTTATATCAAACACTGCTTATAAATTGTAAAGAAAAAAAAAGAATTGTTTATTGCTTCTTAACAAGTCCCTCATGTATAATCAAGAAATTTTTACAAACAAAATGAAGAAGAAAAATGCTATGCCTTCGGCATTAATTACAGATTCTTAGTTTAAGGCGACAATACACAAAACTGGCATACCTGGTGTGTACAAAACTGTATGATCTGCGCTCCTTGAATAATCCCATTTGTGAAATATCTCAAAGTGGATCTTATTTTCATTCACATCCTTATTGTGTACAAATTTTGTAAGGTTTCTTTCTTTTTTAAATTCCTTTCCAAGATCAAAAACCAAAATCAGTCTTTCTGCAGAAAAGGTAGAAGCACAAAGTCACCCTATCGCCGGATCATCAAATGTTCACTAGCGCGAGTTGGGGACACGTACAGATCTACTTGCATGAGATTACTCAAGATCTACATATCTAACTAACTGGACAGTAACATCGCAACAGGTCAACTGTAAAGAAAAAGTGCCCCTAGGAAAAAACGTTTGTAAGACCCAGTTCGTCAATATTGACAAGTTCATCAAAAGTTGTTGGACACCTGCCCCTATTGTTCTCTTTCTCTGTTTGATCAAGGAATCATTCAATTCTATCAGCTTGAAGGTATATATATGGTATCAAGTCCCAGCGATGGAAAACTTATAATTCATTCCTTTTTTGTGATCTTAACAATCATGACTTTTAAACAGATTAAATTGGAGAAATATTGGTGTTCCCAGTGTTCAGCAAACATAAAGGCCCAGTTTGTCTGATAGGAAATAAATTATGGAAAAATAAACAGAGACAGAGCGGTGTCTTCACATTTAAATTTTAAATTCTACTCCTAAAATCCATATAAAGTTCTGAAATGTAACACATCCACAAACATTTCTGGCCAAGATTCAAGTCCAAACTCTGTGTAGTACACTAGTCTTAGGAATGTGGTGCCTCGAAATGCCTGGTCCGGGATTTATATCCCCAGTACAACGACATTGATCTCCAACATATACAGGATTGAATAGACCCTAAAGTCACGGATAACATACAGATTAAATTGAGTCGAAAAACAGGCCAGTTTTTATTCCCTACAAATGTCCTGTTTCACATAGCAACTGAATTAAGGGAGCACATTAACTTGACATGATACATCACATCAGTTCCTCAGCTTAGAATCCTGTCTGCAAACCGTGTCTTCTCAATGGAGAAACTGAAATAACTTCCTCTTAATCTAATTACACCCAGTGACCATATATTAAATGCACTGTCTTCAGATTGTTTAAATTCTTTAGTAAATCTTCCTTACAATCTAAAGATATGGGGAAGTATTTCTGTGAGAGAGTTTTCCCTATAGTCCTATTTGGGATATTATCTCTATATAAACTTGTAATACAATATAATCCCAAGCATTGTCCACTAACAAAAATAGTCATCTAGGGCAGAGATTATCCCCCTACAGAACAAGCTGATAATGACCATACATCTTATTTATATGTGAAAAATCCTAGGAATTCCTAAACTGTCTCATCCATAATATAACCCCTGGTAATAACACTCTTAGAGGCAAAATAAATTAAATCTTTACAACTTTTTCACAAATGACATTGTTGAAATATATTGTATTACTCAATGTCTGAAATTTGTGTCACCGACATTTTATTACTGACAAGATTGTTTCCCCAATATAAATGTCATTCACTTTTCTCTTATGGGATTACTGTTCACCCAATGAACACTTAATCAAATTTGGGAGTTCAACAAACTAAACAAGTATGACTTCATCTTGGCAATGGGCTACTGATGACTTCAAGACTAACACAGTGACCTTACCTAACAAAGGGTAATAACCACAACAAAGAAGATACTATTGAGGTGGCCTACGGGACTGCAATGCTTAGAGATGGTAAAATAAGGCTCAAACTAGCACAGAGAACATTACAATAAGTCTTTAGTGGGATACACTTTGGTTTTATATATTGCCTTTTTATGCTTTTGAAGGGTTTCTCTCAGTAGATGCTTGATTTGAATTGGGAAAATTTTTCAATCCAATTCTCTTTCCTCCTTTCATTCACTGAGAAGTAAGTTTACAAGTTTTTGTGGTCAAAGTCTGGATGTTGGTCTAGAAACCAGGTGTATAACGTGATCTTAAATATATACATGTCTCCAAACTTATGAGTCAGCATTAAGTTTTAGACTAAAGTCCAGCTCTGTTTAACCAGATTTCTAAGATTGATCAAGGCTAGTGTCTGATGTTTATATAATTTCATAAATTTACTACAGAAGGTCAAAAATTCTACCATACTGACATTGAAATGATAAAAATTTGAGAAACTCTTGCTGACACGCAAATCTTTACAAATATTAACAATACCAATGGAGTGTATATCTGAATCATAAAAAGGGGGATTAGTTTCAGAGTATCAAAATATCACGCTCTCTTATAGCTACTTCACCTTGTGTATTCAATTGACACAAAAATTTGAAAATGAGGTCATCAGAAACTCACCTGAAAACACAGGTAGATTTTTACCTACCTCCAGACTCTAGGGCGAGGCACAACAGTGTCCAAATCCCCTAGGTCTCCCCTAACCAGGTAACAGGGATACTCCATAACACATTTCCCCCACAAACCATTCAGTTCAAAAACAGAGACATACCAATCAAACTCTTTACTTACTCCCTCAGAAAAGATAAGACCTGACAGTTGTGTATGTTATTACAGAGTTAATGACAAATACAAAGGTGTTCTGAATGGATTTACTGCTGAACAGGAAAGAGTCCCTCATGCATGACCAATCAGTGGCCTTAGTTCAAGAAACCAGACTCACAGCATGGGACATACCACAGAAAAACAGATGGTCTAATTATTACCCTGCTGCAATTAATGACAGCAACAGCCTTTACTGGAAATTAAATGGTGCAAGCAAGCGATGATTGACATAGAAATATTTATATTTCGTGACTCCAATATTTCACATCAATTAGTTTACATCTCTGTTTCCCTGCTTCTGATACTACCGTTATATCTTTATCTCCACTGTCAACTGAACAGTTGAATTTTTGACCTCTGAAGATGTTTCCTGAAGCCTCAAAGACTAAAAAATATTCCCTCTTGACCTTAAATTTTAAATGACAAAACTATAAGCTAGATTATGGCCTTTAAAATTCAGACCCTTCTGATATAGTTTGATCTGATCAAAACAAAAGCTAACATATTTTGACATGCTAAAGTCTGGGTCTTCTACAAGCTATATTATGATAATGGCAGGTTTTCTCTGTTTGTTTAATGGCTTTCATTTCTCTATGAAAGCTTGATTCATTGTTTTAAAACAAAACTGTGATCTGCATAAAGACTAAAATTAATGTACTTTATTTAATTGCCAATATAATCCTTCAACAATATATTGCTAGTTATTAAAATATTTATCAAAATCAATTTCACATTTTGGTATAAATAATATTAAGTCATCAAAGAGGGAATTATCGTCAGTCATGTATAATACTTATTTTGACATGTGCAAAACTTCCTTTTTTTATTAAATTTTTAAAACATAATTGCTGGATGCTATTATTCTGAATTTGATGACACCTTTATTACACAGTCCAATGGTTATGACCAAACTAATGAAAATGCATAATCACACAAAAAACCACACCTGTCCAGCTTCAGGTAAGCCGGTCCATTAATTACCTAAAAATTAACCAATCACTTATCTCATGTACTCATTCATCTCTAGCCAGGACAAGAAAAAATATGAGGAGACATCCTCAGTGTTTATATCTCTGAGGGCCCCAATTGTTTAGTTTTTCAGACCCTCCATGATACATGTACGATGCTTGAGCTTGATTTATGGTCTGGTTCTGTGAGCTACTGAAATAGGTCATTTGTAACAAGCAATTTTCAGAAGCATGGAAAACTTGCAATCATAATGTTCACAGATTTCTTGATGAGATAAAAGCAAAGAATTGAGCAAGTACTAGATTACATGATGACCCTTTCATGGCTGAGTTCTGATACAAGAGCTTCTAGTGGGGACTAGGTCATATAAAGTTTCCTTGAGTGAGCATTATACCACAAGGTTGTCAAACCCCCTAAACTGGAAATACTGTTGACAAACACACAGGTCAGAACAACTTAGTAAACAAACCAAATGACATCAGAGGTGTGCCGCTACATAACTCTGCCATTGAGCCTATCACAGCAAAACACCAAGTACACAGTGCTCAGTACACAGGAATGGTGACATAACTATTCTCATTGTTAAATATTTAAACACAGTCAATATTTTAAAATAATTTCCTTGCCAAGACATTGTATAAAGTGAAAATGGCCTGTATTGTTAAACAATCATTCTATAATGATTTCAAAGACTGACTGGCCTTTCCCATCAAATGGTATAAACGTAAATAGTTTTATTTTTGTTTCTATTATGTCACATACTTCCTAATTTATCTGAACATAATCAATATGACAAAATCGGAAAGCTTGAAGGTCATTCAACTTCTGCAGAAATATTGAAATTGTTTTCAAAATGAGCAAGTATTTTTCATTTGCTTTTGAAAAAGATTCTCCTCTACTAAAAAAAAATTAAGCATTCAATCAACTTATGAAAACATTTTCCAGCTACCTTTATACTTATAGCCACCCCATGTCTGACCTGGAACTAAAAAATTACAGAGAGGTAGTCTAGAGATTTAGGGGGGTTGTTATGTTATCAAGGATTACAAGAGACCTGTGATTAGCAGTAATTACGGCCCATGCCTGGCATTCTCTTCATTGTTGTAGATGTCTTATCAGAAGATCTGTAAACAGGCCAGGTAAAAAAAAAAGTCAGCACACCTGAGTAAGAGTTACCTACCTTTGGTCAGCGCTCTCTTCTGTGTTGTGGTCTGCGACAGAAACTGACCTCACCTGGGAAATATCACAAAAACACAATAATTACCAAAACCCGTGACAACAACCATACAAATCTCTTCTCATCTTCAAATGACGCTCAAGGTTTTTATATTTTTTCATAAACACATGATTGCAATTAACAACATACAGTCAGCTTTAATTGCATTAATTTCACATTATATTAGTTAATTAATGCAGAAGTAAAGATATATATCATATTTCTTTCAGTATATGAAATAAGGAGCTTTCTTTATATATTTGCAATGACTTGACAATGTCTTGAATAATGTTTATAAAGATAGAAACAGCCTAATTTTCCATAAATAGTAAAATACTTGATACTACCACGCACAAGGCAAGCATTATATATATCACATTTAATTGATGAATATGAATTAATCACTGACATTCTGCTTCATAAATTACAACATTTTTATTCAGATCTGTGCAAAAAACATAATATTATAAAGACATGCACACTGTGCATTCATCTAATGACTTTAAACATATGAGACTTTGTAATGGTAATTATACAGATGACACCCACCTCGTCTATGTTAAGCTGTGTCAATGTGTTGGTGGAGTCACTCTGGCTTCGCTGGTGGTACTCTGTGTCAGGGAAGGAGGATAGAGGTGTGACAGCATACGGATCCACCAGACTGGAATCGGATCCGATCGAGTGGGGGCGGCTTCCTCCGGTCTGAGAGCGGATTCGACTCCATTCCGTCTGCTGTCTCTCAGGTCTCTTCATTTCCATATAGTCTGAATCCCTGGAGGTGATTGACCTTGATCTACGTAAACTCTCCTGTCGCTCAGCCCGGTTGCCATATTTAAGGCGGAATGATTCAGATGGGGTGAGGGAAGTTTTACGCCCGGATTCCGGTCTGGTTTCAGGTTCATCTGGACTTTTACCAGTTACCCTGTCCATGTATTTCTGTACTGCATTTCGCTGTACATCTTTGAGATTGGTGTCTTTATTGAAATCATTTGGAGACTGTGAGGTGGACATATCTGGGTTGTCAGGTGACACACTGTCAGAATCAGAGACATGTCTTTTACTGGGAGACAAACTGCTACTATCTTTAGGAATGGAATCAGAGGTCGACCTCGGTCGATGATCAAAACTGATATCCGATGCTTCATTAGAAGATAAATCTATCTGAGATTGGATAGGGGATTTGAAATTACTTCTGGAATCATCACTGGTTTTAAATGCACCATTTTCGTTGTCCATTTTCCTAGCACTAGTTCTGTCATTGAAGCGATCCTTCATTGGTCTTATTTGTTCTGAGGAAGTTCTCTTCAAATTAGAAGCTGGTAACACACCCTTTGTGGAATAAGCACTACCCTTATTTCCTAACAAAACATTTTCATAGTTGGATGTTTTTTCTGCTTGAGACAATTTGGACTTTCTTACGACATCCTCCCATCGCTGGTCCTGTGTCTTATTTTCCAGAGAGTCCTCTCGGATCAAAGTCATGTGCTTATTCTCTGCATGCATTCTATTGTAGTGATCCATACGCATGTACTCGGATGAAGAATGAGACCTTGCATGTACAATTGTAGGGGACTGTGTGGAAGACAATGATTCGCTCTCCTGTCTGCGATGAGAATGTTCATCAAACACTCCATAAGCCTTCTTCATGGAAGCACTTCTTCCCATCTGTCGACCTGTACCTAAATCAGTTGGACGACGCGGACCATCCCCACCCCCAGGGATCAGGGGCGAGGAAGGATCCATGAACACAGAATCTGTGGACTCATGTCTAGGTTTGGAATGACCCAGATGAGAGGACTCAGAACTAAAGCGAGTACTATTGGAAGAGCGCGAGTCTGATGTACTATATGGCATCGAAGGAGATGAATCACTGCCCGGAACACCGCGAGGATATTCCTGTGCATTAAGTACACCCTTGGAATTTTTGTCATGGCCCATTATTAAGCGATTTTGATCTTTATTCAAATCAGATCGACTTCCTGTGTGAAATTGCGGATATTTAGGAGAATACAAGGAAGGGTCTAATCCATGTCTCATATGTTTAGAACGAGATTCCGAGTTAAACACAGAATTCCTTTCACTTTCCAGTCCAGACACGTCATGTCTCGAGTCACTGATGCTGGATCTGGATTCCGCATAGTCCCGTCCAAAAGGCAGGGAATTTTCAGTAGGATGAATCACAACACTATTGTAGGACTCCGCTTCTCTCATGCCTGGGTAATGTACAAACGTAGGTATATCAGACCCAGGGCTACGAATGCTGCTATCCTGGCTAGAGGCAGAGGACAGGCGTTTCTCACTTCCATGAAGTTTCCCACCGTAGTATTCTTTTGTCAGTTTTCTAAGCATTGGAGCCATGTTAGAGGGATAATCATCAGGAAACCTCTCCTTTTTTTTTGTATCCTGATTATCTGTCATGTACCTTTGACTTTCTGTCTGTTTGTAATTGTCACTGTCAGAACTAGACAACCTTGCCTGAATTGATTTCTCCTGGAAGTACCTATCACCACTGGAAGAAATATCTGGAGATTTATTATCAGTTTGTGTTCCTGTGTTGTAACACACCATTTGTTTCACTACGTAAGTCCTTGGTGGCTCAAATCGCAGTGAACTACTACTAACACTCTTCCCTTCACTACCCAATGGATTTGTTCCTGTATCCACCATACCACGTACACCAGGGCTAGTAAAATTGCTCTGTTTTTTATAGTCCTGATTGGGACTGTCACTATAAAATGAGGAGTCACGACTTTTTATATCACTATGGTAACCACTACTACTCCCATGCCAAGAATCATGATGATTAGGTCCAACAATGGAAGCTATTTTCTCTGACAAAGTCTTCTCGTCTGGAGCTCGACTTTCCCGCTCGGGTGGTGATGGAATGTTGTATTTTTCATCTCCAATACGATTCCCATCCTGATCCAGCATTGGATGTGGATACCCAGGACTAGAACTGAAGAATTGTTCCATTTGACTTTCTGCACTCCTTTTTGATTCTAAATTTCTCGTTCTCTTTTCTTGATCACTCGGAGTTGGACGTTTCATAAAACGGGATAATGAAGTTTGTTTCTTAAAACCAGGGTCACTTGCATTTCTCTTATAATCATCCCCACCCTTTCTTTCACTACTTGGACTATTTCGTTCATTCACGGGCCCAAGTTGAGGGTGGTATGCATGTTTTAATGTGGGAGAATTGATAGGTTCCCCGGGTTCACTCTCAATATTTGGTTGGGTGACGGGCCAGGAGGGGTACTTCTCATGAGCCTGAGGTTTACTTCCATACTGTAGACTTGACACGTCCCTTACCGGAGGTGCAGGAGGTGAACACGCAGGACGCGGGTCGTACGGTTCTCTCGGAGGTCGTTGAGTCAGTTTTTGTAGCTCCAGATCAGTTGGATCAACCTCGGCTTGCGAGGATACCTCATTAATGTTCTGATAATCATGTAAGTCTGATTTAAAAGGTTTGTTATTCGATGGCAGTGACTGCCTTATGTCCTTCATTCTGTCATCAGAATGCCCTCCTGTATAGTCAGTATTGTGAGGCCAGGCAATCTTCTTAAATCCTTTGGGGAACAGAAATGGTTGGTGTGCTGGGCTGCGAGGAGACAGTGGCTGGGAGTGATTGTTGACCTCTGGGGGTGATTTGTGAAGGTCAAGCCTTGGTGAGGGTGGCTTCTTCTGAGAAGGTTCAGCCATAGCTAGACTAGGGGAGGAGGAGGCAGGAGACAGGCGTCCTAGGCGTGGGTCCGCCATGTGCATGTCCACATGGCTACCATTGGTAGTGTCCACTCTGGAGGAAGGCCGCTGTTTTTGTGACAAATCCTAAAAATTTAATGAAAGAAATAAATTCAGATTAATATTGCACTAGAAGTCTAATATCATGAATCTTTCATTGTTTTTTTTTCCTCAATTTTTTTCAGAGAGACTAGTTTTTACAACATAATAGTAAAGGGTAAATATTTTATCAAACTCTTTCATGTTTGAACAAATAAAATGAATTCTTCCCGGAAGAAAATTTGTCATTACCAATATGCTTACCTGAACTGTGTTCCATCCTTTCATAGACATAAGTCCTCTGGAAGACTCTTCATTCTGTGTTCCTCGACTGGAAGGTCGCTGAATTGACCCGGCGGAAGACGTACTGTTTCCAGATGAATGTCTCTGTTTGTTTGGTAAAATGTCTGTATTTCTAGAGGTTTGTAAGGAAGAGTGTAGTGGTAAACTGTGTCTACCTGGTGTCACAGTATGGCTGTGTGTCAAAGGGGAGGTGGATCCAAAGGAGTGACGATTCTTGATTGATGCTGGTTCTCTTGGAGACGAGATATGTGAGGACAATGAAATGGAACTGGAAGATAGATGATTCCGGACTTTCAAGGGTGGATCTTGATGTGGCGATGTATTTAATGCATTTGATGAGGAATGCCTTGTCTTGCTTCTTCCACTGAAATAAAAAGAGAGATGGTCAATAATCAATATGATATATATCAGCCATATATCTGGAATTAACAATGCTTATTGGTTCCCATTATCTGTCTCTTTATTCTGTCACCAATTACTGATATTATTTCCACAGTTTGGTCATCCATTTGGAATGTGGAATTTTGACACTTGCTAGCAATAGTCGCATTTACCTTGGCGTTTGTGAATGAGAATCCATCTATTCACTTGAATCGTACCTTGACGAATTATGCAACACGAAAAAGGAGACACTTAATTCTTTGTGTGATAGATACTAATTAATTATCTTGCATATCAGTTCAGCACACAAACGAGTGTGCAAACCTCTAACATGTAATATCCTGCAGACCTCAATTCACGTCATTTAAATGCAAAAATTCAAAAGCCCTGCAATATAAAGCTTTAAAATATTTCAAGAACTTATGAAAATCTAAAAGCTCCCATAAAATCCTTTGGACAAATCTTGTTTTATAATGTCAAAGAATTAGAAAATGATGCATGCCATTGAAGGAGGATTATGAGTGAAAAACATTAAAAACCACATTTTCTACAATTAAACCACTAGACTCAGTTCTGCAAAGAAAGAAAAAATTTAAATCTTGAACAAGACACCAACACAATTCCTAAAACTGACCCTAAAGGCAAACCCCACATAAGATTCATCTTAATGAAATCATCAGGTTGGCATTTCAGAAAATCCTAATGCTTTGACAGTTAAATGATACCTGATACCTAAAAATTTCTGAACTGTCAAAGTAAAATGCTTCTTTATTTGTTGTCCAGACTAAGTATGTCCCTTAATTCTACTTTGGGTATATAAGTACTGACTATTCAAAAATTGTGGCTAACTTGAAAGTGAAACTATGTTTAAGGGACTTTTGGTATTTGCATGTTCCTGTACCATTTCAATGGGGAATTTTAATTTTAAAAATTGTAAATATTAAAATACATGTTCAGTCAATTAATATAATTAATTGCTTTCTATTGCACAGAAAAGATTTTATAAAGCTTAAAAATTCTCATCTTCATGGAAATAATCTAAAAATGCAAGGTTTTTTAAAGCAATAAAAATTCAAAATTTTTGTCAATTGCAAATTTTTTACCCTAGTTTGAGAAGAAAAAAAATCTCGTAAGGGTTGCCCGCAACCCTGTGTCTCGCCTGCTGTCGCTGTGGTTAGTAAGAAATGTCATTCATGCAGAAAATGTAGGTGAAGATTACCTAATTATGGTACTGATATTGTTGGTTACCCATGATGTATCCACTGACTAATTATCATATCCCTATAACTTATAGTTGCTGGAATATAGGTCTTCACCATAAATTATCATGAAAAAACTAAGTCCAACTTAAGGAAAAAATACGGAAAAATTTGAATTTTTTTTTTCAAAATCATACTTGGGATATAAATTTTTATCCATACTGAATATTGTGTCCAAATTTCAAGAAGACTGAATAAAATTTGAGAAAGTTATTGCAGTTTATAAAACTTTGACATTTGGGTTAACCAAAAGTTGGACGCCGACGACGACGACGACGGAATCTATGGTCGCTATGTCTCGCTTCGCGACATTCGTCGCAGGCGAGACAAAAATCAATTTTTAATTGGGATTTTTGTCCTTATATTGGACCTTCATCCCAGGATATTAAGTCTGGGGTAGCTCTTTATCTTCTTCTGTGTCAGCAGGATTGAATCAGTGATTACATTATAAATCAGGACCTGTCTGCCTAGGTTGGTAATACATACTATGTAAGTAATTAACAGTTATTCTGTGCCAATTGCATGACATGACTCGCCTACCTACAACTGTCACACTTACACAAATGACAACATTTTACAAAGAAAAAAAGTTGTTCAAATTGGTTTCTTAATGTTTTAAAAGAGCTAGCTCTTGATCTTCCTGAGATTTTTGAATAATCCCCATACCAAATGACACTGCCACATTGTGTACTATTCTATGCTCTAATTAATACCCTTTGAACAAAGAGAAATGTTAATTTTTTTCATTTAATAATAGATAATTTATAAAATTCTTTAAAATTAAATGCATACTCACAAAAATATTATCCTGTTGAAAAAGTATTAGGAGCTGAGAATTATTAGTTCAAAAACACAAAGCAAATTCTCCTAAACTTTACTTCACCACAACTAATCATCTTCCTAATTCCCTGACAAAATCTAAACAAATATTTCACAGTTTGTTTTGACAAGGAAAAGATATGCATCAAATGTCTGAAAAGAGAGAAATTTGTTTTGATGTGGAGCCTTTGCCTCCAAAAACAATGTTTATCAATATCCTCAGGTCATGTGTACTAGTGATATAATCTGGTGCAGTGCAAGGAGAAATTTTATAATAAATGGTTGACCACTGGGCCAATTTGACACTGATAGACCATTATCAACAAAAAAGGTATATAGCAAGCGGACCCCCTATGAGCTTTACATTCTATACACTCGTACAATCTGACAACCTAATTATTAAGTAAAGGCTTTATTTCTTACATAACACCTACATATTTGACATAAAGGAAGGAAAAACCCAAACACATTTATATTCAACAAAAGTCCTTAGGTGCCCAATCCACAAATTACATGCTAAAACACATCAATCTAACATAAATATAAGGAAACTTAAAACATAGCTGATGTAATGAAACAGAAAGTAATATATGTACTTAGTCAAATGCCACCTTAAACATTGTTTTGCCATTTTAAAACACAAATTAATTAACAGTTCCTTATTGCCTAATACACTAGAAATCATGTTCCAGATTTTAGTACTTAATTCAAATGTCAAGTGACCTAAATGTGGGTCACAAGAATTATTTTTCTCACTTGTAATAATTTTCTTAAAAGGTTTAACATTGAAATATCTTGTAACTTGAACAGTGGCACAAATATTTGGACCGTTATACAATCTTTGGGATATACAAGGTAAATATTGAATTAAGATTTCATAACACCATTTGTGTTACTCTAAACTCTGACAGGATTCAATTGTATGAAGCAGATATGGGACCTGGTATCACACAGTCTGTTTGTCTGCCTGTCACTAATGTTATGTCATTTCGATAACACACACAGTGCATTTACTATACAAATACAGATAAAGTCAATAAAAATCGCTGTCATCCCACCTGTATCATTAAAACTACATTCCTCAGACATCAAATTCAAATGAGCAGTATCAGGGGGGATTAGACATAGCTATGGTGGGTCCCGGATATTACTGTAGCACGGAAATATATAAAAAGCTTTCAAAAGAAATAACTCTTCCTAAATAAATTCTGAAAACCTACATAATTCTACTAGTCCTGTCAAAACAACAGAGGACAGAGTTAAAACTGTCCAGAAGAAAATTATACTCACAGTGAAAAGAAGCATCTAACCCTTTGGTTCACTGTTTAACGTATGTACAACAGTTAGTGGTCAATCATAACAATAAGTAATGTACTTATTCACCAGATGATACCCAACATTCTCTGTACAATTAATCTAAATTGGTACTAATTCCCAGGATGGACAATCCTACATTGGTCACTGCGTACAAGTCCAGTAAGAAATGTCCTGTTCAAGAAATAATCTCGGAAGTATAAAACCTTCACTAGCCCCGTTAATTCTAGTTCAAGTAGTGGGTGCAAAACTTGACTTTTAGCAACTGTAAAAACAGTCCCAAAGAATACTAGCTGACTTTTCAGCTGCACTCTGCCAAGAGCTATCCTTACATTATGTGCCTGTTACAAATCCTCTTACCTGTGTGTGTAAAGGGAAAAAGGATTAGAAAATGTCCTATGTTTTAATCTCTCGAGTGAGAAGACAGCAGAGCTCTACCAGACAATATCTAATCCTTCATTCTGGCAACAGTAAAAAGGCTGTCTCCAGAAAAAATTAAAAAATCTGTGTCTCAGTGGCTTCAAAAGGTAAACACTGTCCACCATGTTGTCTGCATAGTGAATGCATGTAACAATATTAAGTTGTGATCATGAAAACAAATAAAACTGACACCCAAATACAGGCCAGTGGGGTCCTAATGCATTTAGACCATTAAATTGGTTGGGAATTGACCTTTCTCCACAAAACAGTGACCCTTTCTACCTGAACAGATACCTATACAGGCCTGACTTGGTCTGAGAAGAAGTAGTGTTTTTATGGAGAAACTTTTATGGTTCTTATTCAGAGCACCTATACAAATTGCCAATTACCAGCTATATGTCAATCATAAAATTCTCACTGGTCAGTGGTTTTGGTCTATATCACAAATGATGGACTGGACGTTTGTCCCTCTTCTGATCTTGGGGAGCACTATACGTGTTCACCTGTCAGTGGCCTACAGGGCACACTGGACGGTGCACTACCAGACCTTAATTAAATAACAGTAAAACAATAACAGGAACCAGGTCATCACAAAGGCATTACTAATCATTAATTACTCCTGGACAATCGCTAGGAAGATATTAGTGCATTGGATTTGAGGAGAACAGTGTGTTTATGGTTTAATGACAATCAGCACCACATGCAAACACAAACAATCTGTACTGAATTGGGTTTTGGCATCATATCACATATTTGATACCCTGTTTAACTTCAAAAGAAAAAGATCATGCATGAATTAAATCTATAAAATTGTACTCAGGTCATGAGCAAACTGAAGATCATTTTTATTTTCTAAATGCGTTTTCATTACATATATACTGTACTCATATTTTAGGGATATTATTTCTGCATTGTTTGAAATAAAATATTTGACTTTGTTTGTGTATATAACAGTAGTGTCGATTTATGCCGACCGATGAACTAGGTCAAATTACCTCCTGTATAAAAGCTCAGCAATGTCCAGACAAATGTGACAAGAGACAAATCAGGGGTGAAATGACTCCTTTTTAATTTGTAGCTATTCCTAGACTTCATTAGTCTCCCTCTTGACACATACTCTGAATTGCTCAGTTGGGGGACACACCATAACAAATACAAGCCCTGCAGGGTCTGAATGAAAAAGCTTAGAAATGCAGTCTCTGGAAGACATACCTATTTAATATATTCCCTTCTTCATTTAACAATGGACATTTTTCTTCATGATGAGAAATAATGAGAGGCTCTGGATATACCTGTGTGTGACCGTCAGCCTCACCTGTAAGGAGACCCAGGTATACACCTTCCTCGTTATCTCTCATCACAGTCACAACAACCCAATCAATAGTGCACAGAATAAAATATATAATATCAATAATGCATGTAGGTAAGTAATCATACACAAACAGATTCTAAGCTTTACCGGTATTTAATCAATTTCACTATGTACCCCAGCCAAAAAATGTTGACCCAGCTATAAGCTCTGCAAGGGTGGTATACAGAAATTTAAAAAAAATTACAAACAGCTGACAGGAAAGAAAAACAATTTTCATAAAATTTAAATCCAAAAATTAACAAATAAACACTGCATATCACATCTAAACACTTATGCTCTGCCAGGGGGGATTTGGTAAAGGTATGTGAAATTTCTTATTGTCCAGCCAAGCATTTTGATTCTTATAATAGAGAAAGTCCTCATAACATAAAAACATTAAAGCACAACATGCAGACCTAACAAAGAAGATCTTAATTAGGAAGCATTGTGTAACACACTGTAGAATTACCTTCAAAGAATCATGTTAATCCCAACTAGTTTTCCGACTGGAAAAACACCACAGCAAGGGAACTGCTTGTAAAAAATTGATATTTCATCATCTGTTTTATATTCCCAACCAAGAGATCCTTGGAAATTTTTAGTTAAATCATTGAATATGCTGTAGCAAAAAAATCTAAACTTTGTCCTTGACAGGAATTTTTATATTCTTCATGAGGGGTAAAGATAGGGGCTTGGTAGAGTCTTTACTAGTCTTGATGATGTATAATTGTTGTTTGTAGATTTTTATGAATCTAGTACATGTAGGATGGATTGAACTCCCTTGGTTGACTGCAATATTAAAGTATGAAAAAGTAGCGTGATTTTGAAGAATTTCCATCCTCAGAAAGTGAAAAGTTCTGCAAGGGACGTAAAATAAACAAATTAGACTTGCGCAAACTGGACTTGAGGAATCAACCTGTGAGGTCTGGTACAAGAAAAGAATAATTTCTCTCCAGAGACAGTTATTCCTAGATACAACAGGAGACCAGGGTAATGCAAGGGGAAGAGCAGCAAATGTAACACAAAGATTGTGGCCATTGAGGATAGTCATTTGTGGATTGATTTCAAATCTTACAGTGATGCTTGCGCAGTAATAAAAATTTATCAAACAAAGAGAGAAAATTCCATTTAGACTCACTACGAGTTGCTGCTCAAGAAGTGCCAATGCAAATTGTTGGATGAAGCAGCCAGGAAGGTTTGTGTCATCAAACCAAAGGAGCGTTACAGAACCCTTTTAAAGGAGAGACACCAGAGACCTATCAGAATTTGAAAAAAAACTTCCTTGTTTGTCTTATCAATCTACTAAGAAAAGGGAACACATAGACATACAAGCAGAATCTGTAAATACAAATTCGCATCAAATAAAGTAGGCATAAAAAATCTCTTTACTCAGTGGCAAAAAGGCTGTCGTGAACCATCATCATGTCCATGGGTATCGCCAGTCGTTTAGAAAGAAAGAATCATGCCATTTGGCGTTAACTATCATCGATAAAACAAAGTTATGGAAATAGATGCGAATCCGCTTCCAAAGTTAAGGGAACTGTTCGACCACCTGAGAGCTTCCAAAGTTAGAGGTACTGTTCGACCACCTGAGAGCTTCCAAAGTTAGGGGAACTGTTCGACCACCTGAGAGCTTCCAAAGTTAGGGGAACTGTTCGACCACCTGAGAGCTTCCAAAGTCAGGGGAACTGTTCGACCACCCGAGAGCTTCCAAAGTTAGATGCCATGTCGATTCAGGGTCTTGTCGAGAATTGGACCAGTACTCAAGTTCTTAATCTGCGGAAGTTTGGAATTTATACTTTTGTTTTTGGAGTGAGGAACTTGTTTTGGAGTAAACTTGGTAGTTTAGCATACTTACTTTCTGTGCGTTTGTTGACTGCTAAGAGCAAACATTCTTGTCATTTCTTATATATTTTGTCAGGGGACATGATGTACCTCTAGGTGACAATGGCATGCAGGAAATTCTCTGTTTCAAAGGCCCGCCAAGAAAAAAATCATTTGTCTATTAATAATCGGGCCTGTCTGCAATCAATGACTTTACATCATTGGAAAGATATTTATATTGATTTGAAATTTCTTTTAACATATGTCAAACCGACAATAAATCAACTAGCAGAGGAATTGAAACATTAGAAGAGAATTCACATTCTTTCAGGTAACATTTTACCTGAGTTGAAGACGTTAGTCATTACTGCGCCATATTTTATTGGTGTAATTAATTAAGACAAGATTTTTGATCGTATTTTATAAAACAGTTAGGGTCAAAGAGAACAGGATAAGAAGATTGGCCTCTACCAAAATATCATAGCGTATTTTCCAAATCAATAAACCTAGCTATAATTCCATTATGATTACAAATTAATTAAACACAGGGTCATTAAGTGCAGGTTCTGTGATATGCTGGTTATAAGTGTTTAGAAGTTCAGAATTTGTTGATGCAAGTTAAGCTAAGTATTTGATGGGTTTTTCAACAAAAAAAATCCTATAATTGTTTTTAAAAATAGAATTGAAGATTCAAAGTTCATTGATCAAAAAAAAAAATGAAAAAAAAAAATAACTTGATGTCTTCAAAATTATCCATCAAAAATGTTTTTGAACTATTCAAATTTTTTAAACATTTTTTTCTCTCTTTTTTTTTGAAAAAAAAAAGTAAATTCACACAGGAAATGTTGGTGTACCATTGCTTTATCTTTGTGAGAAGAGATCTGAATCAATTTTCTGCCTGGGTACTGGGGGGATATTGTTCTTTACCTGAGTCATCCATGGTACACCTATATTGTCTGTGGTTAAACCAGAATGTCAGCTAAACCTTATAGTGCACACAAACATTGCGACCTTGGTCACTGAAATATAAACATTATTCTGATAATTACAATAATATTAAATTACATTTTAATGTCATCAACTTTGACATGTCTTTTTGTGACAAACTTAATATTTTTACAGATTGAATAAAATTACATGTCATTGATATTTTTTGTTTGCATCTACACTTCACAAAAAAAGGAGGTAAATTTGAGTTAGTTAAATGTTAGTTTTTTTTTTATTTTATCTTCTGAATAGAGACAATTCATCTGCCGAGTGCTAAATCATAAGTCTGTTATATATTTTTGGAATAACTGTATCAACAATCATTGTCATTCGAAATGGCATATATATGTCTGTCTAAAACTTAACTATATTTAACAAAGGAAGAGGAAAGTTAATATACAGGCATTTACCTTGAGCCTCTGACTATCCTACACAAACACCAGGTCTATGGTCAGTGAAATAAATTACATATAACCACTGTGACATAAAACTTAGATTTAAATGTCAGTGATATAACAAACATATTAAATGGGTAATATAAAAGCCCCTTCTGCTGGTTATTATCGTCTCACCGCAAGAAACTTCTACATTTCTACCTCTATACACTAAATTCATTCTAACTAACACTAATTTATCCAACACAGTTAAGTGGTAAATGGCTAGAACTAAGGACTAGCACAAACATATCCTGATAGGATCTTTATTGTGTAAACAATGAATCCACCAAGTTTGATTAAAACGTGTTGACAGTTTCTCTTCTTAAGAATAAATTGCCAGTAGGAGACCAATGTTTAAGATTTTTGACTTAAATCTCAAAAGTAAATACTTGTATCAACTGACCTCAGTGTTCACACCTCTTGAGGTGGTCACATTGTTTCAACATGTGAAATAGGCTAGAAAATTCAGATCCTTACTTAATCAGCTAAAGCCTGCAGAATCAGATTACAACACAATAATTTATATCTACTAAATTTCAACAATATATATATTTCATTGTTTATGAATGCTTTTTGTATACAATACTATGAAGATTATTTATATGAAATCCTTGCAGTGTACCTTATTTACGTTATCCTAAAACTATATTGATATCTTTTTATAAATATACAACCAATCATCAAACTGGTGCTATTTCTTATATACCCAATATTTTGACTTTATACTGAAATCCAGACAAAACTGTAAAGCTAAGGAAAAAGATCCATTTTTTCTTACTTTTCTAAATACATGTTTTGAATGTGACATTTTCGTCTTCGTGATTAGGAAGCTTGTAAAAAAGACCACGGGTAGGTGTGTTCCGTGTCGTTTTCTCCCAGGTGTTTTACCTTGTGTACACCTCGCTGTACACGTAAAAATCTGATAAACACAAAAATCTCACCTTTATAAAACTCTTAAATAATACAAACAAAGGAATAAACACTTGAGTACTTACGATCATACGATCATACGGCCATTTTTGATTTTTTCTTTAGACAGGTGAGTTGGGATTCTCACCTGAACCCAGGAGGAAGTATCGATGTAAAAAGAATAGCAGAGATTACACGGTCAGACTAGTGATATCCGAACACACATTCGTGCAGATGACCCCCGGGTGTTTTTATCACTTATACCATCAATAACGTGTACATGCCATCTCTGATTTGAATTTATAGCAGTAATAAGATAAATATTAAATCGCTAGAGAAATTTACTTTGGCTTGTTTTTGTATTTAAAATGTAATCTATGGAATGTTAAATAAATTTTCTTTTATCTTCAGGAGTAAAGTCTTGATAATACTGTGATGTCAATAGTTTTAGGTTTTTTGATAACATTAACAGTGTGACAAACGGTAAATTATATCAGACACATAAACAAAATTATTTTTTAAAGATGTAATTGGGACTTGTTTGGATCTTAGATTGGAAAAAAAGGGGGGGGGGCATTTGATGTAGATTGCTACATTAAAAAAAAAAACTAACATTTAACTAACTCAAATTTACCTCCTTTTTTGTGAAGTGTAGATGCAAACAAAAAATATCAATGACATGTAATTTTATTCAATCTGTAAAAATATTAAGTTTGTCACAAAAAGACATGTCAAAGTTGATGAACCTTAATAGATAATTGTATACACATACAAAAATTCTAATACCAAACATTCTTGTTAAAATTCTTTATTATTGCCCCGTTATTCTTTTTTTTCGCCAGAAATACTCAGTATTGGCAAACACGTACATTCAGTCATTTCATGAGTCCTCAATAAAGTATATGAAAATGTTCTATGAAAAAAATTCATGAGGTAGTAGAATCAATGTTAAATAATGAATGATTAACAGTGGATTCTTATCTGTAACACACAGCTTCTATCAGGTAAGCAAAGCTCATTATTCTTAATACAGCAACTAACTTTTAATTCACATGTTCATATTAAATTACATTTATAAGGTACAGTATTTAACTCACATGTGTTAAAAATGTGCATTTATAACTCTGACTCTTACTCTTTCTTAAACAGGAAAGAAAATAAATGGAGATTTCAATGCTTCAATATATGCATATTGTTTGTAGACGAAATGCATATTTAATACTGAAAAAATACAAGAAATATACATTTAAGTAACATTCTCCATCAAAAATTATGGCACAAAAAATGTGTATATCATACATGTTGAGTGAAATCCTTAAAATTCTGAACCATAGTTTACGAAACTTCTGACTAAAACTGAAATTTACTATGGCAATTTATTTCATTTTTAATTAGGACTGTAATCTGATTTTGAATGCTAGTAAGAAGAATTCAGTTTCATTTATATAAGATTATGAAGTTGATGTGCAAATCTCGTCATCTTGAACCCAATGGAGCCAAGAATAAATTTAAGATACACTAGAAATCGAGATATTAAAGGCAAAATACTAAAAGAATCGGAAATACGGACTTCTGCGTTGCTTCAACATATCTATGATATTCAAGATATCAGTGTTTGAAATAACCAAGTTTAAATGTGAAAATTTTAGACTTAAGTTACTCCGATCCTCAGTTTCTGAAAATCAAGCATTGACTAACTGAAAATGCTCAAGAAAATGTCTCTGAATTTTCAAAGTAACGGGTTTTTATCCATAATAATTCTTCAAACTTCATCTTTCAAGTTAATCATATTATATAGAGTAAATTACCGGTAGTAAATATCAAATATATTTTCAGGAATTGCAAATAAAAACACCTGCTATGCATTTTCCAATTCAAATTTGATCAATCAACACATTTCAAAAATAAAAACCATAGGTCTCCAGGCTTTTGAAGAAATTCCACAATTTTTATACATATAATGTACAATTAATTTCTTTTATTTACTTCAATCATTTTACAATGCAAAGTGTATAAAGATTCTCCTGTCATTGCAAAGCTCAATATATCACTTCTAATTTCATATCATGTTTCTAAACATTAGTATCAATGGTTAGATTAAAATGAACATCAATTTCTTGATATATGTAATTCTAAAATGCTTCTAAGGGGTAAAAATTTCGACTTTTAATTAGACCATTATATACATTGAGAGGTATATAATGAAAATTGTTGCATGAAAAGATTTAATTTTCAAGCTTCATTTTGAGACTTTTTGAATTAAATTATGAATTAATGAGTTGTCCTTCCTGGCTGAGGATCAGAGTCCCTTATTTAGACATAAAGTCTTTTGCATGACATGGACCAAACCTTAACCTCAGCTTCTGGCTTGTGTTATTTTATAATCTAATAAAACAATTATCAATTATTTTCATAGCATTAGAAACCTGTTACATTATAACAATGTAACTGGAAACAAAGTACTTCAAAAATATTATAATACAATGTAACATTTTTTTAATTGTACAAAATAAAATAAAAAACAACATATAATTGCTGAAGGTTAAAAAAATAATAACAAGGCTGAAAATTTACATCATACACACAAAAAATATAAATACATGTACATAAAATTTTTAATAATTTATGTTATCTATATAAAAAAAAAAACATTTACAAATATATTATTTGAAACTTAAAATTCAATGAAAAATCACAAATTTGGTTTTGATTTTATCAAATAATCACTATAAATATCATATATGAGATTCTTCTATAAAATATAATGGTGTAAGCAGTGGAAACCTGATCTTAATAACAAAATATGTTTTCATAAAGACCAGGCACACAAAACTAACTCAGAGTAGATGACACACACAAAACTGTATTTCCAATCAGTGCTACTCATAACTATTTACATTCTAGACCCGAATAAAGGTCTCTCCAAATGTCATAATCTGATTTTTAAGTAAATAAAGATGGACATCAAGATTCAGAAAAATCTTGAATTAAGTATTTCAAAATGTTCTAGCTGCCTACTGTAGATTCCTAAATATATGCATGGAATTAATTATTGCGTAATTTCGCGAAAAGCAGCACACACGAAATAAAACTACTCGCCTCTATTTTATGGTGCTGAAATCTATGTTAAATCTCTTGACCAACCGTCCATTCACAAATTATACTTCTCTCAATTTGATGTTAAAGAGCCCATTTGCGATAATAAGTACTTGCGAAAAATAAGGAATCTACATGTTAAATGAACGAGTTTATTTATAATTATAAAAATTTTACAAAATAATTTACAATTCATTAAGATAATTACAATTATGAAAACATCATAACGAAAACAGTCTTTAATGTGATTACTAATATAACATGAATCTGAGGCAGCCTGTAAATAAGACTTTGTACATGTACAAAAATCCTTCTTTAAAACCTACTTATTACAATACAAATACTTGGTACCAATACATAGTGTCCTTTTTAACAACAAAGTTTCACAAAGTTCTGTTTTATCAAATTCAGATGAGTTAAAATAATTGACAAGAACAGGACTAAAGACTGACTGATGAATGGAACTAAAAAATTATACGTGTACCCTCCACAACTCATTGACTATTGCAATGTTATAAATATCTTCTTTTCCAGTCATAATTTTTTGTGTCTAGTCCAAGCTATAACATCCTTGCTTGGTTGTGCACGACATCCATATGTAAACTTGATTGGAAGCATTGCAGTTAGCAAGCTATAAACTCATCCTGGTTTTCCAGTAGAAGTTAATGTCTTTTGCTCATCAACTTGCCATGCATCCTCTCAAGCCACAGTCCGCAGTCCGCATATAGCTCTCCCATAGCAAACTCCAGAATGGGAGAGGTTCATACATTTGGCCGTGGTTTGTGATGATGCTTGCCATGGACAATTCATTTTTCTCTTCTGACATGGATTTTGTAGGACTCTTTTCTTCTGTTTTTGAAAGCCCAAGTATATCACAGACCATTTGCACTGCTTTTGTGCATTGCACATTTTTTCAGTATTTCATAGTTAACAGCTTACAACTTAATTCTGTCTCATCTACCTATTTCATTTTCTTTGAAATCACACACATAGGGTTGTGTTAATAAACTATCACAGAATTTACATCCTGTGTGGAATTTGGTGATTGTCTTCAACACATCTGGTCGTAAATGCTCAGTCCTTGAAAAATAAGATACTAAATGTCCAATCTTGATTCCTTTGGCTTTCATATTGTCCAGAACCTCCGTCTGAAATGGACTGCATCCTTTGCACCTGGCACTACAAAATATTAACAGTAATTAGTAATCCAAAGATAAAGCCAAGGGTCTGGGGACCAAATGAATCAAGTCACTCTGCCTTTATAGAAACTGTGACTTTCTCCTAGCCTTTGGGAGTGAGGAAGAGTAAAGAAATAAATCTACACTACATGTGTAAGTTGTAACTGATACATGTACTTGATTTCTTAAAAGGCAACTGCTTATCTTGTTCTTGAGATATAACTTCTTGTATGAACATGTAATGCATGTAAATCCAAAAGTAAATTCATAATGAATGATGTCCATTTGGAGAACATGAATATGTTTGACTCTGAGACTGATAAAAAAGTATTTAAGGAATAACCGTTTTATTTTTCAATTTCATGATGTGATCAATCGATAGGCTTGCTGATAATTTGCAGAAATGCAAAATTATCACGGAAGCCAATGCAATCGATTGATCATCGTCATGAAATCAAATTTTTTTACAGTTATTCCTTATATTTACATGGTACTGATTCCGCCTATCCACGTGCTACAAGCCCCGCATCTTGTTTCTATTTATCTCGCCCTGTATGTGATTTTTTTTAACCGCGCCTATCGATGAACCAGTACATTAATAGAGAAATAAATTACATTAACTATTTGTTATTTTAACTCGAACAAAGACATTGGAAATATAAATATTCTTTGTTAAATGTTCAAGCAGAAAATTTATCCATGCATTCACAAAATTTTTTTCTCCCTGTTTGCTTATGTTTAAGAAATAATGTCCGCATTTTCGTAAATGTTGCAGGATAACCTCCTCAGTCTTGAAATGTTGTTTGAAAGATAAAAGCCGAGGTGTTTGCTATGTGAGCTACATGTATGCATTATTATTACCATATCTAATGGTATGTCTAGAAACCCATTGGCCACATCGCTCACCTGAGCACATTGGCTGGAAATAAATCTATTGAAAATTGAATTCAGTACTTTAACATTGTAATTGTATTGTAAAACCATTAAAAGTATTGAAAAGGTTGAATATAGGTGATCACAATTACCCGCCTTACCTGAAAAAGATGAGCCAGATTTATTCACATTTGAATCTAGTAACTAAGTATGCATTCATATTTCTTTGACTATAATCATGGCTTTAGATTTTTTTCTGCCTGTTTGATATTCTTTTTTTGGCCCTGTCCTACCCTCAGCCGATATGATTTAAACTAATTCAAATATACTTTTAAGACTAACCTAACAATGCTTCTGAATATGATTAATTATTATCACCAATCACGCTCTGATGTTCTTGAGAAGGAAATTTTAAAAGACTTTTCCTATATTGTTCATATGTAAAATTTTGATCCTCCATTATGGCCCCACCCTACCCAACTAAAAGGGGTCAAGATTTGAACAAACTTGAATTTACACTACCTGAGGATGCTTCCAAAAATTTCACCAATCAAGGCTTACTTTTCGTAAGAAGAAGATTTTTAAAGATTTTTCCTATACATTTCTATGTAAAACTTTGATCCTCCTTGTACCCCACCCCTAATCCCTGGGGTCATGATTTAAACAAACTTGAATCTACATTTTGGAAGAGGATAAATACTATGTTCCAAGTTTGGTTGAAATTGGCACAACGGTTCTGGAAAAGAAGATGAGAATGTAAAATGTTTATGACATCAATGACAATGACCACCGACAACGGACAAATTTCAATCAGAAATGCTCACTTGAGGCTTTAGCTAAGAATATATCCTATATATAATATCAAATTAAAGTATAAAAAAGAGATGTTTCTGAAACACTTATGCCCCTCCCCCCTTTTGGACATACATTACAGGGTCACAATCCTTTATTATGGACAAAACATGTAGATTTTATGGCCAGTGTATATGGAATATGAAAATCTGTATTTCAAATTTCATTTCAGTATGTCCAGACTTTGTCAAGAAAATGAACAGAAACTGCAAATAATTGGATTTTTTCTTAGTCCAAGGGGTATAACTCTGTCAAAAATTGCTCAAACTTATCCAAAACAAATTCTGGCCTAGATCATCTTATGTTAAATCTGTGTGCCAAACTTCATTTCAGTTTGTGCAACCTCTGCAAGAAAATGAACAGAAACTGTCAGTGAACAGACAAACTGACCAACCAACCGACAGACAGCAGCAAAGCAATATGCCCTTCCGTCTTTGCCTTACGCAATGGCAATAATCTTGTAGTTTTCCAATTCCAATACATCTTTGGCAAAACCCTTCCAGCTTTTTAGTGGGGTATAGTGATCGTCAGGATCCAGTAAATCACTTAATACTGCCAGATGATGGTAGCTGTCTGGACTGTCAATAAATGCTGTAATGGTGTAGGAACATTCCTCAGGATCTAGTGAAAACAATAGAATGATGTGCAAGTGTCATATTAACAAAATAGGTTTGAAAAACATGCATTGCCTGATTACCCTTTGAATACAATACTGACAACTGGTATTTGTAAATTGATTTAACTAGTAATGAAAAAGCTAAAAAAAAATTTTTATATTCACAGTGTAGGAATAAAAAATTGAATACAGTAAAGAACAAAAGCATACAAGTAAGAACGTGTGTGAGTGTGTTAGGGTGTGTGTGTGTGTGGGAGGGGGGGTCTAAATATTTAAATAGACAGATGTATTATAAACCTTATAAAACTAAATCACATAGAAAATTAAGAGTAAGAGTATTGGAGTATTTTCTTATATGTGTAGTAAAGTATTGTTGAAAACTGTTTAGTTAAAGATGCAAATAGGGCTGACATGATAGATTCACCATCAGAAGAAGTGTTGATTTTTAGTTATAGGATTCAAAGGTCACAGAATCTAATAGTGAGAAAGGTCAGATATAAGCTTTGTTCCTAATTTTTTCATATGCAAATTTTCATTAACTTTTAAGCAAATTTTGTTTTAGAAAACACTAAGCACAAGCTTGCCTATCTGAAAATTTAATTTTTTCATGCACATTGATCATATGCACCTTGTATATAAAAATCTCAGATAGGCAAGCCTTTGCTCTATTTTTAATACAGTGAAAAGTATCTCATATTTGACAATAAACTGCGAAGAGATTTTATAAAATAAGGTCAAAATTTCTCACTTTGGCATCATCTTGTGGCTCCTTATGACTAATAATAAAATATGATGAGATAGTCCACAAATGAAAGTATTTTTCCAAGAAGCCACAAAATTTTATCCCCATGATAATTTCTGAAACTTCAGTAATTAACACCAGAAAATTAGAACTCTAGTACATGTACACAGTTTTGTTCAGAAAAGGAATAATTCTCTTACTGAGTTTCACAGAGATATCATCTTCATTACTCCCTTCAGAAATGTTTGTGAGACAACAAGGCAGAGCTTGTATGTCATATTGCTTCTCTACAGCCACTGAAGTCACAGTGTCCTCTTTAACATCACCCATCATTCCTGGAGTCTTTGCTCCTTTGGCACTGTCTGGCTGGTTAACAGAGTGCTCAGCACCAGTGTCTGTTTCTGATTCTCTGCCAGAGTCTGCAGAAAACTGGTGATTGTAACTTGGTACATGAGGTGACTTGTCACTACCCTGAGAAGAACTCAATTTCAAGTCTGCAGGATCAGATAAGGTAGAACTTGTCCCTGCCACAGACCCCCGACCTGAGTCAGATCCCGGCACTCTCTTTTGAGATCTCTTCACTGGTTCAACTTTATTAATTTGATCAAGTACAGAAGAGAGTCCATCATTTGAACTAGGAAACTGTGAAATGTTTTCAACACTGGATGATACCTCAGGAGGATTGAGAGAACAAAGGTTAAGTTCTGGTTCATCACTGAGTCCTAAACTGTCATCTGGAGAATTTAAGGACTGTACGTCCAGAGGGTGAGTAAGAAATTGGATTTCCTCGGAGTCACTGCCTTGAGTTAATGGAGTGCTGTGCAGCTGAACATTTACCAGTAACCTGTCTGTCATGGAAGGGTCAGGGACAGGATTTTCAACTTTAACACCAGTATTGTTATTATAATTTTTTAGAACTTCCATCTCTTGAGCTCTCATTTCTTCATTTGAAAATGCTCTTTTTCTCCCTAAAATTGGTACAAAAAATTAACACATTCTATCAAAAATATCCCTCTAGAATTAACACATATACATGTACATTGTTTAAGTTCCAAATAGAATACTGTAAATGTATTATATTTGGCGTGTACGATATTTGGCTAAAACTGACTTTTGAACAAGTTAGCGTGGATTTGATTTAGCGCATTTCTTAATGTTCTTATTTATGAGTATATGTACAAGACAATTAGCGTTGTTCTTGAATAAGCGGAAGTTTCTTTTCGCCAAAGGCGCTAAAAAGAATACACAGCCAAATATAATATGTTTACAGTAAAACTTGGGTTACCTTCTCTTAGAGACTTTTTCCTCCTTTTCCACAGCAGACAAATTACTAGTATGCATATAGCTAAGGTGATAAACAAAAAGACTGCAGATATGGCTATCATTGGAAGTAGGAAGTCTGAAACTATAAATAAGATGTAATTTAAATTTTAATACATTTGCAATAATAATAGTTCTGAAGTAAGTTCTTACTCAATTTCTTAGACATTTCAAACATATACTTTTTCTTATTTAAATGAAGACCTGTCCTCATTAATAACATAATCAAAACAAATTTATATTACATGTAAATATTTAATGATACAGCACTTTTTGTTATTCCTGATAGGAATTTTGTCTGAAAGATTGGCATTGCTTACCTTTTTGTGTTTCATCTTCTTCCTCTGTTTTTCTTTCTACAAAAAGTAACAAGATTATGAATGCATTTGTATAGCCAACAAGTATTCTATATTCTGAATGTTTGTTTTTTTTTGCATATAATCATAGATGTATTGCCAACTCAGAGTTCAAGAAAAATTCACAAATACTGAAGGCTTTAAAAATTCTCTAAACTTAAGTAATTTTTTATTATATACTAATCAGCTGCTGTATAATAATAAAGGGTTATTGAACTTATATTGTTGAATATTGGCACTCGTTGGCTGTACAAATGCACTCGCTGCGAGTGCATTTGTACAGCCAACGAGTGCCAATATTCAACAATATAAGTTCAATAACTCCTTTATTATATAGCTAAAACATTTCCTCATATTTTATAATAATTAATCTAACTTAAAAAACTCAAATTAATGATTTTTTAGTAGCGGTATTCAAATTAACGCCTGTCTTGTAAGTGTTCAATATCGCATCATTCCGATGAGCCTACCAAGCATTAAGATTTGCTTATTTAGGTTTTAATGGGTCTAATACGTACTGAATTTTTAACAAATAATCTCATTTTTGTGTAAAACTAAACACATCTTACCTAGATGCCACTTCCTTTCTTGAATTTAGCTCTGAGACATACTAATATACATAATACAAACTCAGCATTCAATAAAACGTCAAGATATTGAACACTAAATTTTTGTTAGTATTTTATTAGCTATATAATAAAGTGATTTATTGTATTTTATTCTTATAACTACCTCTTCCTTTCAGAGAGATAGAAGTTAAAATCAAGATAAAATTTTGACAACACTGAAGAATTAAACTTGCATATTTCTCTATTGTTAATGCTATTTAATATATGTACAGTGAACTTAGGTATCTCAAACACAGAAATCTTGATTATCATGAATAGCTGGGTATGTTGATTAACTTGATTTGGAAGTCCCAATTTTTAATGTATTTTACCCTCAATGTTTTGACCCCTCAGATACATAGAGTAAAACTTGTAATGTTTAGTATGAACATGAATAGAGTGAATTCATGGATATAGCAAAAATTCTTTTGCAATCTCCAAATGATTTCTTCAATATTATAATTTGTAAAATCCTAACAAACATGGATATTTTCAGTTTAAGGTTATAGTTAACTGATTTTGTGTCCCCTTAATCCTAAAATAAAGAAATTTACATCTTCAATAGGAAATTCTTTTTTTAATTAATTGATAATTACATGTGTATTTTGTAAGTATTTATATTTGAAACTCAAATCATCCAAAAAAATTTGTTCAATGTAAGTTTTGTATTTTATACCTCTCTAAATACATTTGGTAGTCATACTTGCATGAAAAAACAAGAGGCCCACGGGCCTTATAGGTCACCTGAGCATCATGCAACAACTTTCAAATGAATAAATTTGGTTCATGTTTCAAGCTAGATGCTATGGCATTCACAATTCTAAAAGAGGCACCATTGCTAATCATAACTATACACTTAGCAATTGTTTAGTTTGTTTACTTAATACCCATAAGCAGGGCAGGGGAACAAAAAAAATGCATTTCAAGTAATCAGTAATATTCAGCAATAATCATAAGTGCCCCTACCACTCATGAACCGTTGGCCCTAGGTATACACATTGCATAATTTTTGAAAAGGTACACTTGCTTATCAATAACGTTTGATTGATAATAAGGAGCAGATTTCAAACAATTCATTTTCAGTATATAAGTAGAGCCCCCCCCCCTCTTCAGTATCCCTCACCCAGGGGCCTTGAAATTTACAATTCTGGAAGAAGAGCCCTTGCACATCAAAACTATATAGGTAGTACATCTGTTTATTACCCAGGAGTAGAGAAAAAGATTTTCATAGATGTAATGTATTTTCACTATATAATCATTATAGAGCCACTCCGTAACACCATAACCCCTGACCATTGGGCCATAAAATTCACAATTTTGGTAGAAGTATTCTTGCTCACATAACTATGTACTAAGTTAGTTTATTTATATACCTAGGAGCAGATAAAAAGATTTTCAAAGAAATAATGTATTTTCACTATATAATCAATAGAGCCCCATCCTAACCCCTAGGGACATAAAATTCAAAATTTTGGAAGAGGCACTCTTGCTCATGATAACTTTTTACTTAGT
>PRKT01000142.1:529097-550700 GCA_003671525.1 Saccostrea glomerata
GCCCTAGCACTAGAACCCCTGACCCCAGGGCCATGAATTTCACAATTTTGGTAGAGGACTCATTGCTGATTACAATCATGCAAACAGTTTGACTGCTTGATGTCCAGGAGTAAAGAAGAAGATTTTTAAAGATTGCATTAATTTTAGTGGTTTTGGCCCCACCCCTCAGGCCCCAGGGGGGCAGGGACCATGAAATTCACAATTTTTGTTCCCCTTCACCCACAGATGCTGTATACAAAATTTGGTTGAAATTGGTTTAGTGGTTTCAGAGAAGAAGCTGAAAATGTTCAAATGTTAACACACGACGAACAACGGACGACGAACGACGGACAAACACGGATGGCAATAGGTCACCTGAGTAACTCAGGTGACCTAAAAATCTATATTGCAAATTCGCTAGGTATACATTGTATGGATATAATGAATTACTGAAATGAATTCAAGTAAATTCACAGGTCACTTGAAATTTCCCATAACCAAGTTTGATTGTACTGAATTTTTCATCTGTCTGATCAAATTCTAGATAACAAAATTTGACTGTACTAATAAAAGTAATCTTGTATGTTAACATTTATCAGTTTATCAGTGTTTAAAATATGAAACCATTACAATATACTAGAATGTGTAACAATGATTAAAACAGCAATCAGTTAGGAATTACCTGGTAATTCCACATAAGCTGGTTCACTCTCCTGACTAGCCCTGTACTGGTTAAATGCAGTGACGGTGATAGTGTAATTCTTCTCCACCTCTAAGTAAGATATGACGAGTGACTTTGTTGTGGAGTTCTGAGTTAGAATGTTATTATCACCACATCTGATGTGAACAGTGAAACCAATGATAGACGTGTCATTTATTGGTGAAGTCCAGCTCACATTTACAGCACTGGTGTTCACGACTTGAACATGAACTTGTTCAAGTCTTCCAGGGGGGTCTGTGGAATAAAATAAAATCTAATTAATGGTTTATAAACAGAGTTCTAGTGAACTTGAAGGGGACAGTCATCTTGCACATGGGTCCTTAAAGCTCATGTTTAAAGACAACAAAATGTTAGAAAATCAAAATAAAACCTTATCTTTATCTACTATACATCTTTAATCATGAAGTGTTACCCCCTTACAAAGTTTTTTTCCCCTCAAACCGCCTGAATTTTAATCTAAAGAAAATGATTGGTTTTGCAATATTTCCATTTGTTTTCTCCATGATAACTCTTTGAAAGTTAGGTGAGTTGATTTCTTGGTTTCTTGATCATTCTACCATAATGTAAGATTTGCCAAGCCAAAGGTCAGGAGCTAAGAAGGCCTTATAATTTAGTAATATGCATGTAGATCTTGTGCGTCTGTCTTCGTGTTCGATGTCAGTGGGCGTGGAGTATTGAAATTGATATGGGGTGACTCATGTAATTTTAATCTATTAGACAACTTTTTAAAATCTAAATTTACAATTTGATTCTTTTTGTTTCAATAATTGTCATGTCAGCCCAGGTGTGCTTATTGTGTTGGTATTTTTTTTTTAAATGAAAGTAATGCAGATATATGAATCAATCTGTTCAATTACATGTTTAAATAAAGATTACCATATAAAATGATATTAAAAGTAATTAAACATGTTAAAGTAAGTAAAAATTAATAAATATTTAATATAATTTTAATGACATTAACATTTGTTTTAAAAGTGCCCTCGTGAGATCCTGTCGTGACACAAAGTGCCCCTTTGATTCCTTGATTACCATGCCCTATTTAGCTCACCTGAGCTGAAGGCTCAAGTGAGCTTTTCTGATCAAAATTTGTCCGTTGTCTGTCGTTGTAGTCGTTGTCGTCGTCGTCGTAAACTTTTCACATTTTCATCTTCTTCTCAAGAACCACTGGGGCAATTTTAACCAAACTTGGCACAAAGTATCCTTGGGTGAATGGGAATCAAGTTTGTTCAAATGAAGGGCCACGCCCTTTTCCAAGGGGAGATAATTATGAATTAGAGAAAAATTAATGGCATTTTAAAAAATCTTCTTCTCAAGAACCACTGGGCCAGGAAAGGTGAAACTTATGTGGAATCATCCTCAGGTAGTGTACATTCAAGTTTGTTCAAATCATAACCCCCGGGGCAAAGGTGGGGCCAAAATGGCCGACCCAAGTTTTACATAGGAATATATAGGAAAAATGTTAAAAAATCTTCTTCTCCAGAACCACTGGGCCAGGAAAGGTGAAACTCATGTGGAATCATCCTCAGGTAGTGTAGATTCAAGTTTGTTCAAATCATGATCCCCGGGGCAGGGGTGGGGCCAAAATGGCTGACCCAAGTTTTACATAGGAATATATAGGAAACATCTTTAAAAATCTTCTTCTCAAGAACCACTGGGGAAGAAAAGGTGAAACTCAAGTGGAATTATCCACAGGTAGTGTAGATTCAAGTTTGTTCAAATCATGAACCCAGGGGCAAGGGTGGGGCCAAAATGGCCGACCCAAGTTTTACATACAAAATGTAGGAATATATAGGAAAAATCTTTAAAAATCATCATCTCCAGAACCACTGGGCTAGGAAAGATGAAACTCATGTGGAATTATCCTCAGAAAGTGTAGATTCAAATTTGTTCAAATGATGACCCCTGGGGCTAGGGTGGGGCCAAAATGGCCGACCCAAGTTTAACATAGGAATATATAGGAAAACTCTTTAAAAATCTTCTTCTCCAGAACCACTGGGCCAGGAAAGATGAAACTCATGTGGAATTATCCTCAGAAAGTGTAGATTTTAAATTTATTCAAATGATGACCCCTGGGGCTAGGGTGGGGCCAAAATGGCCGACCCAAGTTTTACATAGGAATATATAGGAAAAATCTTTAAAAATCTTCTTCTCAAGAACCACTGGGCCAGGAAAGATGAAAATCACGTGGAATCGTCCTAAGGTAGTGTAGAGTCAAGTTTGTTCAAATGATGACCCACAGGGCAAGGTGGGGCAAAAATGGCCGACCCAAGTTTTACATAGGAATATATGGGAAAAATCTTTAAAAATCTTCTTCTCGAGAACCACTGGGCCAGGAAAGGTGAAACTCAAGTGGAATTATCCTCAGATAGTGTAGATTCAAGTTTGTTCAAATGATGACCCCTGGGGCTAGGGTGGGGCCAAAATGGCCGACCCAAGTTTTACATAGGAATCAATATAGGAAAAATCTTTAAAAATCTTCTTCTCCAGAAACACTGGGCTAGGAAAGATGAAATTCATGTGGAATCATCCTCAGGTAGTGTAAATTCAAGTTTGTTCAAATCATGACCCCTGGGTTTAGGGTGGGGCCAAAATGGCCAACCCAAGTTTTACATAGGGATATATATAGGGAAACATTTTAAAATCTTCTTTTCAAGTACTTCAAAGGTATGATTAGTGTTATTTATATGGAATCATCCTCAGGTAGTGTAGATTCTAGTTTGTTCAAATGATGAACGCCCGGGGGGGGGGGGGGGGGGGGGGGGGGTTAAATTCAAGCCCGATGTGCTCAGGTGAGCACTGTGGCCCCTGGGCCTCTTGTTAAGGTCTAGATTTAACACTACTAATATGCATGTAGATCTTGTGTGTCTGTCTTTGTGTTTGATGTCAGTGGGCGTGGAGTATTGAAATTGATATGGGATGCCTCATGTAATTTTAATCTATTAGAAAACATTTTTAAAATCTAAATTTACAATTTGATTTCAAAATGAAATGGAAATATAAGGAATCACTGACTAGTTTGTTGGGTATGCCAGGGCAACAATACTTGGAAATGTGGGATAATTTGCATAACAGGCTTTGCCCGTGATGCATATATTATCCCACATTTCCAACTAATCCTAATGTACTCCCTCGCATACTCAACAAACTGGACAGTATACGCCATGTAGTAGTGACTAAGAGTTCAGTGTTATGCCAGTATCAACTTGCAGGCATCATCTTCTGAAAGAATTTCTCACTACATGTATCAATGAAAATATACTACATTCTTAATACATGTAATGTATAATCCCTATTAACCGCCCCTTCCCATTTAAGCGCCCCCCTATCATGCCTATGCCTTTTTCAATTGTTGGGAAATAAGGGTCTCTGTACTTTGCTTAAATTAACCTAGAATCATATAATCTTTTATTGGTTCTCTGAATTTTTTTTCTTCAACAGATTTCTTGTTCAGTAGTTAAAATTTGATATAAAAATGAGAAAATCAAAATAATACTCTGCTTTTCGCAATTTTCCAAGCACCAGGGGTGGTTAATAGAAATTATGCGGTATTATAAAATTGTGTGAAAAAATCTTATTCCTTTAAATGTTTTATCAGTAAAATTAAAAAGAAAAAGCACATCTATCAGGCCAAAATAAAAAATTCCTTTGTTTCCCCTATCGCGACCGACCCAATTAAATTGCACAGACTAAAAATATTTTTTAAACAAGATGATTTAAATATTATTTTTATTGTCAACAAGGTTTTATAAGATAGTATTTCATCAAAATCAGTTTTTATCAGAATGACTTACATTGTTCTATTGTGATTTTCAAGCATTTGTTGGAAACAAAATGGCAACCAGATGTGATTTAAGAGAATTACTGAGAATTAGTTCTTCATAAAACGACGATGACGTCTCAATCCTTTGCCTTTAGCTAATTAGAATTAGTAACTCTTGAAACAATATTCAATAATAGAATTTACCATGACTAACTAGAACTGTCCAAAAGGGACAAAATACCCCCTGCTGGGTTTTTCAGAGGTCAGTTTTTCCATAATAAAGATATGTATCATACATGAATCATACAATTTTTCTTTCAGTGACCTTGAACTTCCCCAAATGACATTGGGTCAAGATCATGACAAACCCATAGGTCATGAGATATCCTTATGTGAAATGAGAACCTACCAAGTTTATCCATAAGAAAGATATGGACCGGACATGAATTATGAAATTTTTATTCCTGTGACCTTGAACTTCCCCAAATGAACTTGGGTCTAGGTCATGACTCATCCTTGGGTCATGGGCAATCTCTGTGTGAAATGAGAACCTACCAAGTTTATCCAGAAGAAAGATATGGACCGGCCACAAATTATGAAATTTTTCTTCCACAGATCTTGAACTTCCCCAAATGACATTGGGTCAAGATCATAACACACCTTCGGGTCATGGGCAATCTTTGTGTGAAATGAGAACCTACCAAGTTTATCCAGAAGAAAGATATGGACCGGACACATATTATGAAATTTTTATTCCAGTGACCTTGAACTTCCCCAAATGACATTGGATCAAGGTCATGACACACCTTTGGGTCATGGGCAATCTTTGTGTGAAATGAGAACCTACCAAGTTTATCCATAAGAAAGATATGGACCATACATGAATTAAATTTTTTTCTTCCAGTGACCTTGAACTTCCCCAAATGGCATTGGGTCATTGTCATGACACACCCTTGGGTCATGTGCAATTTTTGTGTGATATGAGAACCTACCAAGTTTATCCATAAGAAAGATATGGACCGGACACAAATTATGAAATTTTTCTTTCAGTGACCTTGAACTTCCCCAATTGACCTTGGGTCAAGGTCATGACACACCCTTGGGTCATGGGCAATTTTTGTGTGGAGTAGTAGATTCTAATGTTCCTCCGTAAGAAAGATATGAACCGGACACGTTTGCACAGACAGACAGACAGAGAGCTAGACAGACGGACAGACAGACAAGGTGATTCCTATATACCCCCCCAAACTTCGTTTGCAGGGGTATAATTAAGAGTGTTTCGGAGGTGTCTTGGTGTCTCCATATGAATGAATAAATTTTCGAAAGGGACGTTCAACAACAAACAAACCTGTCTGTTGAATTTAAGGTTCGTTATAAATGGTAAGGGCTGTCTCATGAGCAGATGAGGACCCACCTAGTGAAAACATCATTTATCTTCACTGCATTTTATCTAATCTGAGTTTTGATCTAATAACCTAATAGTTATATTCCTTTGGTAAACGTGAGACTGAAATCAAAAGTAACCTCGTCTAAGTTTTATGGCCCTCAGGCCAGTTCATCTTTGTTCCTATGTTTACTATATGCCATTATGGAACCATAGGGGTTGTTGTACCAGAGTAAATATGTCTGCATATTCATCCTGATAAATATAATTCAGATGTCCCTTCTTCATACATTTATTCATGAGTTAAACTTCGTTACTATGACATTGTATATAGCAGTTTTTATCATTTGTAGATTTAGTTTGGGTCAATTAAATATTGTTTACATACTCTTTACAACTAGTTTTAAAATCCTGATTCAGCTTCCTGAGACGTCCAGTGTATTTTTCTTTAATTAAGCCCTTGAAGATTGGTTGTTTCTTTGATTTTAATCCCTTCGAGATTTGTTTGGACGACATTTGAACATATCCCCATTGCTTCAAATTTAGACGTACTCAGCAATTTTTTGCCATTAAGTAATGGGAGATCTTTTTGAGTAAGCATCTTCTGCGACACTGGACATAAGTTTCATGGTCCCTTTTGAAGGACCGTATTCAACATTCCCCATTGGGATTTGATCCTGCGAGTTAAAATTAGCCACTTATTTCTTATCTTCAAAGCGAAATGCTCTAGCTAGAACCACTGCAAAGCTCATGGCCCTCAAAAAAGTACATTGATTGTCTATAAGCACTGAAGGCTGATGGAAGGTTTGAAATCAAAGGCCTGAAGGGCCTGTGAGTTGACTCGCTTGAGTTAATTGAGCTATTTTCATACAATTGGACACCATACCTTATATTCAGTTTATTTTGCATCTTAAGAGATTTAATATCATATATCTCCATGTTCAGTTATAAAAAAAGTGTATATTGCTTTTCCTATTTATATATATGCAGGTTAGCACTAATTTAATGGGCTTCCGTACATATTATTGTGAAAAGCAGCACTGCAAACCTAGATTCTATAATGAATTGTAAACACATTAGCTGCAGTGTTCAGTGTTATGGAGTAATTAGTTTTAAGATTCCCACAGCAAATCTGGATTCTAAAAATAGATTTTTAAGTACACTTGCTGCAGCTCATGAGAGCAGCAGGTGTTTGTGTTAGGGAGTATTCTAGGTCAATTATACATAAACTTCAGATGGGAAGATTAGATCCGCCTAACATGCTTGAACATATATTCATACGCAGTGATTGTACAACATACAGATATTTAATCAAAAATTTCTTTAAAAGCATGAAGACATAAATAATGAAACAGTACGAAATTTTATACAGTTTTTAGCTCCTAAGTTAAATCTGTTTATACAATCACTCAAACAAAAGCATGTTTTGCTAGAACTATCATATTTGGCGTATGGATCACCTTGATGAATGTGTGAAAAATTTTACAGCTCTGAAACGGCTATGCCAGCAAAGAGTAGCTCGCTACGCGAGCCAACTCAAAAATATACTAGGATGTCCGGTCTTTGCGTATTTGAGAATCTTGTCTTTTTTTATTCGATTTATATAAATGTACTCGGGCGTGAGATATTTCACAAGTTCAACTGAATATCAGTTCTGAATTAATCATGAAATTTGCTTTTATGTATGATATTTAACATTGTGTTCATAAATCGCTTTCTTTAGTACTTTTCTTATTTATAAAAGTAATTTTCCATTACATTTTAGAATGTATTTTCAAAGCTGCTGTCAGAAAAAAAATGTTTACCTACCTACCGACCCACCTTGAGAATTTAGGGTCGGGTTAGGGGAAACAAAGATATTTTTAGTTCTGGCCTCAGCTTCAATAAATAATTGAACATTGAACTTTTCTTTACTATACAGTGTATACTACGTACTGATTGCTGCAGATTTAAACGTTCCAGAGATTAACTCCTCCTCTTCTATAAATATAGAGACTTTGTAATCTGTATCAAGGTCAATCTTATTAAATACCAGGAAGCTGATGTTTTTCTTCAAATGTCTGGCGTTGTTCTGACCCTGTTCATTAGCCATTACAAGAGTTAGGTTCCTATCCTGACATTCGGTAGTTGCATTCCAATACACTACTACTTTATAAGGTATATGGGTAAGGAAGCTCAGGTTGTACAATTGACAGGAATCTGTAAATCAAAACCATAGACTTGTATTGAGACTGGCCTAATGATATATCAATACACTTCATTCAACAAAAGGTCCACTGGATCATAAAACTATAGCAGCTAGTCGCAGTAGTCGGACTAGTCCTAATCGTGTTGCTCTTACTGACAAAGACTTTTAAAATTCTAATTAATACATGTACTTCTGAAGTCAAACAATAGATAAAACTAAAATAGCTATGTCTTTTGTTAGATTTCAAATTGCTGAAAATATGACCATTTTGGTTTTTTCATCTTCTCTCTACAATTAACTTTATTTTATGTAATATTTTTCTTCATACTTTACATTGAAGAAATTCTTAAAGAAAGAAAACATGAGGAGCACCTCCTTGCATATAAAATGCAAAAATCTTGACCTTGTTTACCCGTTTTTCAGAATGCAAGATCACATTTATTTTTAACTCAAACAAGTTTTCTTCAACTGTCTGTGTTCACTTTTACTCACATTTTCTTTAAAAATTCAAAAATAAAAAAAAGTTAATACCACCTTGTTTTTCTTATTTTAATTGAGATTTGCATGAATATTTGAGTTTGTCCATCCATATGTTGGTCTGTCACAGAAGAGTATCTGGGTAATTTTCCATATGGATTCTAACTACATGTATTTTTATCAGTCACTACAGTGCAACTGGGACAAGAGATATATTCATTTTTGAAAGCCAAAAATTGTTCTCTTTGAAACTCAAAGGGCAGTGATTGTTAAATTCACAAATTCAGCCAATTAATTGATTAATTTCTGAACAATAAAAACAAACCTGGTAATTCTACATAAGCTGGTTCACTCTCCTGACTGGCCCTGTACTGGTTAAATGCAGTGACGGTGATGGTGTAATTCTTCAGCGTCTTTAAGTTAGATATGATGAGTGAATCTGTTGTGGAGTTCTGACTTAGAATGTCATCACCACATTGGATGTGAACAGTGAAACCAATGATAGACATGTCATCTATTGGTGTAGTCCAGCTCACATTTACAGCACTGGTGTTCACGACTTGAACATAAACTTGTTCAGGCCTTGCAGGAGGGTCTGTGGAAGTCACTGGAAGAGACCACTTTGTACAATAAATTATACATTCATCCTAAATATTATTTGAAAACAAGAAGTATGTGAGCCAATGCTCACTAGGAATACCCCCGCTCTGATGTGAATATACACTATCATGTTATTATACACAAGTTTAGTTATGGGCAGATGCACAGATAAATAGGAAGTTAACATCCAATTTGAGCAAAATTTCATTCCACCATATTGTATGCCTCAAATAAATATGTGCTAAGATTTTAGGCATCTGCGATGACTAAGTTGCTGAGAAAACTGAGACAAAAATTTGTTATGTATGGTTTGGACAGACGCATGGATAAACAGGAAGTTGACAACAGATTAGAACAACAAGAGGCCCAATGGCCACATCACTCACCTGAGTAACTTTGGCCATTCTGTTATCTAACAGATTTCCCTTTGTAATAACTATCTTGACCTCCCGAATCCCAAAGGGTCATGATTAGAACAATTTAGATTCTACATTACCCTAGGATGCTTCCATATAGGTTTCAGTTTTTCTGGCCCAGTGGTTCTTGAAAAGAAAATTTTAAATGCTTTTTTCCTATATAATTCTATGTAAAACTCAGATTCCCTATTGTGACCCTGCCCTACCCCTGGAGTCGTGATTTGAACAATTTGGAATCTACACTGCCTCAGGATGTGTCAATATAAATTTCAGCTTTTCTGACCCAGTGGTTCTTGAGGAGAAGATTTTTAAAGTTTTTTCTTATGTATTTAATGTAAAACTTGGATTCCCTATTGTGGTCCAGCCCTACCCCCATGGCTCATGATTTTAAACAATTTAGAATCAACACTACTCCAGGATGCCTTCACATAAATTTCAGCTTTTCTGGCTCAGTGGTTCTTGAAAAGAAGATTTTTTAATGACCCCACCCTATTTTTCTATTTTCTTGATTATCTACCCTTGGAAGGGGACTTGGCCCTTTATTTTAATTATTCAAATTCCGCTTAACCCAAGAATGCTTTGTACCAAGTTTGGTATAAATTGGCCCAGTGGTTCTTGAGAAGAAGTTGAAAATGTGAAAAGTTTACAGACAGATGGACGGATGACGGACAACGAGTGTTCAGAAAAGCTCAATTGAGCCTTCAGCTCAGGTGAGCTAAAAATGAATCTCATCATATGCCATGCCTCAAAAAAGAATGTGCTAACATTTCAAGCATTTGCGATGAGTAGTTGCTCAGAAAACTGTGACCAAAAATTTGTTATGGACAGACACACGGACGGACAGCTTGACAGATACACTAAGGTAAAACAGTATACCCCCTCTCCTTCAGAGCAGGGTTTTAAAAAGAGGAACACACATGATTTAGTTCTATCTTCCTGATGAATAAATACATGTATGCTGTGGATCGATTAAGAAATAAAGTCCGCCTTTTCGGGAATGTTGCAGAATAACCTCCGAGGTCGAGAAATGTTGTTTGAAAGATAAAAGCCGAGGCGATAGGCGAGGCTTTTATCTTTCAAACAACATTTCTCGACCTCGGAGGTTATTCTGCATCATTCACGACAACAAGGACTTTATTTCTATTCTACCATGTATAACTACAATGGCTAAATTAGGGATAATCGTTTCCTCTATAGAGAAATGGATTAAGTCACCATGTCTCGATTACGCTGTTTCATTTAACACCAGAGGTAGAATTTGTTTGATTACCTGTGTATAGAATGCAGACGATTTGAGCTTTCGTTACATTAAAAATAGCTTTTTAAATTAAAAAATTTGTTTGTAATATGTATTGATCAGTTAAAATGAATATACAATAACAAAATCATGTTCCTGTTTTACTGCTAAAATCACGTTGTTTAATGTGTAGGGAGGTCCATGGAATAGCCCCGCTTAGCTATAAAAAACGACATTCATCAGCAACTTGATGCAATTTACAGTGTTTATACTGCAAAAGACGACACATCGATGCGGTCTAAACAAGTATTTCATTCTACAGCCAAACATGCATTTGAATTGTTCAGATTTGATGCATGTTTCTGATCTGAAAATTTTTTGTTCACGTTCGTGATTTATTGGAGAATATTGTCCGCTGGTTTTATTTGATGTTTTCAATAATCATGGTAGAAAAACATATATTTAGGCTTTATGAAATTATAATTCATAACTTCAAAAAATTTGACTTACTGTTGACAAACACAGATACAAACAAACAAGGGTTAAACAGTATAGACCTCTCTCCTTCAAAGCAGGGGTATAATATTAAGAATCTGGTTTGTTTCCCTTTGAATCTCAAAGTGCAGTAATTGTTAGATTCACAAAATTAGCTAATCAATTAACTATGCACAATAAAAACAAACCTGGTAATTCTACATAAGCTGGTTCACTCTCCTGACTAGCCCTGTACTGGTTAAATGCAGTGACGGTGATGGTGTAATTCTTCTTCACCTCTAAGTTAGATATGACGAGTGAATCTGTTGTGGAGTTCTGACTTAGAATGTTATTATCACCACATCTTATGTGAACAGTGAAACCAATGATAGACGTGTCATTTATTGGTGAAGTCCAGCTCACATTTACAGCACTGGTGTTCACAACTTGAACATGAACTTGTTTAGGCCTCCCAGGGGGGTCTGTGGAAGGGACCGCTTTGTAAAAATAAATTATTCATTCATCCTAAAAATTATATGAACATAGGAACACACACGATTTAGTTCTATCTTCTTGATGAATAAATACATGTTTATATGTGGATTCATGATACTTATATTTTTGGGCCATAATGAAATTATAATTCTTAACTTTGACAAATTTAATTTACTTTGATATACAATGCAATATATTAAACTTACATGATGCTGGAAAACTGTGGCCATGTTTAATCACTGAAGAAATTTACTTCTGTTAAAATTTTCTACTTTTGACTTATTAATAAATAAAGAATTTTACTCTAACTATGAAGATCTAACCATGCTCAGAACTGCATTTTGGAGGAGTAAATTTGTTCCACGTTAAGGATTCTGGACAGCGTACAATAACGTCCGCCTCCTGCTGGTATCCACGGAAACACTTGGCGGCACACACAGCATACACCTCCACTGACTCATTCCATACATCAATGGGACATTGCCAGTAACCATTACTTATTTTAGGCAGAGAACCACAAGCTAAAAACAAATACATCGTACCTGCATGTATGCATTTTATCAAAGATGAAATAAGAAAACCTAACTTATTTCATTATTCATACACCGGTACATGTGATGCTTATTAGGAAATTTTTTTTGGATATAAATGTTTCATTATTCTGTGACATTAGACCATTTTTTGCAGAGTTATTTATACTTAATTTGTACAATCCTTATGACCTATGGGGGGGGGGATTGCTTCAGTAACATTAACACACTGTGATGACAGTGAAAGCTTTATGATTGTGTACTTACTTGGATATGAGCCCGTGCCCGGATATGACCAAGGATACATTTTTTCCCCCTCCACAAAGATTCCCTGTTTATTCTGACCCTCACAATGATCAGAGATTTCATACTTTCTCCCATAAACATAATAGTGACAAATAAATGGGTCTCCGGGATTGGTCCTTCCAATGCTGAAAATTAAATTGTAATATCTTGAATTTACATCTTAATATTTTATTTGACTCACTTTTGGACAAGTTTTTAAAAAATATGGCATCCCTATCAAAGAGCATTTAAAAACAGAAATTTCAACAGTCAAGTCAATGTTGTTCATATAAAAATAAACATGTATATCGAGCGATGTCATATAAATTGGCTATTTCCTGTATCATCCAGAAAATGGTTACATTTAATTTCTTTCAACTCTTAGTATTTCATAGATAATTGTCTTAATTGATGACTCTTCTTTTAAAATCTGTAAATAAACATTCAGAAAAAAGCTATCATGCTGGAAAGTTTAAGTCCATTGCATTATCAAGCAGACCATTACCCTGTGTACGAGGGTTGATCAAAAAGTTCGCGAACTAACTGAATAACTTCCATAAGAGAAACAGTATTTGGTTTTAGTGTTAATTAAACTTTTAATTAGTCCTCTCCGATTTTAATGCACATCAGCCACCATTCTGCGCAGGCGCGAATCACGTGATATAGGTGGTCACGTGACCCCCTCTGCAGCCTTCTGTCACAAAAGCTGTAAGATTTTTCTGAGTTTTATATTTCTTTCCATGTAAGTTATTTTTTATAACAAGAGCAGATTATTTGTCAGAAATGGTCATATCTTGGCAACAGAATAGGTGGATAAGAATATCCCTTCCAAAAATAAGCAGGGCGACCATTAAAACACAAATCTTCTGTCTCGGGAGAGACGTTTATTCAAGGTGGATAGAGAATGGGTACCTCCTTTTTATCATATCTAATATGTTTAAAATCTAAAGTAAATGATATCTAAAGTATTTAATAATTGTATTATTGTTCAAATATTCAACTATTTTTCAAAGTCTAAACTTTGTCTTTGATAGCAAATTGCTTAATTAAAAACACATATCTTTCCAAACTTGCTTTCACTGGGCAACATGACAAGTATCATTTTTAACCATCTGCCTTCCTTCACTAAAACGATCAATCCAATCATTGATTGAATTTATAGTAAGTCATTTGTCTTGTACAAATTCTTATATGCTACAACAAAGGGATTTCTAAGATATCCAATAAATTTTACAGTTGTTTGTTGAACGAGTACCACTGAGACAACCATTTTTCCTCACAAGTGACCTACATAGTGACGTCATTTTCACATTGTGACGTCATAAACAAGGAGCAAAACATTATTCAGCATATGCTATTTAAAGAACTTGTGTATGGCAATGTGTGAACCAAATTTGTTTCTAATCTGAATTGTGGTTTTGTAGATATAGAGATAGTTCGCGAACTTTTTTATCACCCCTCGTATATGTTTACAATGCTTTCGTTCCTAAAACTCTTGTTAATATTGGAAAAAGGAAATTAACACTAGCAACAATTAATTAGCATTAACAATGCAAGAACTTTTCTCTGTGACCTAATATGCATTGAAAATGAGGAAGTAGAGATTATATAAAAAAACAACAGACACCAGAGCTTTATTATACCCCTGCTTGAACAGCGGGAGAGTAAATGGCAATCGGGATGTCCATCCGTCTCTCTGCCCGTCCATCCGTCAGTTATGCTTTGGGGTACCTATGTCTTATCCGCAACTCCTCATTTACCACTGAATAAAATTTTGATGAGACTTTCACAGAATCTTTGTTGAATATTGTCATATGTTTATAACATAATGCCATTGTGACCTCCTATTTTACTTTTTGATCGGATGCTTATTTTGGGTCTAAAGAGCAAAACAGGGACTTTGTCATTATAATTATATGGGAGGCGGGGGTATTATTTAGTGAGCTCGTTGCTCACAGAACCTCTAGTTTCAACATACTCTCTAAAACATACCACCTTTATCATGCAAACTACTTATGTTGCTTTGTTACAAGATTACTAAAAGCAGAAGAACAAAATTATGATGACCATATTTTAGACATAATCTGATCACAGCTAAACATTGGTAATCCAATGTAAACTAGAACTGTCCAATAGGGACAAATACCCCCCGCTGGGTTTTTCAGAGAAGGTGCCAATTCAAAAAATACTTTATGGATCTAGAGGTGTTCACTATTTACTTACAAAAATTTGCAGTAAAATATAAGTGCTCATTATGTTTCTTAATGAGTGAAACAAAAGTGCAACCAAATGAAACATCAATACTAATAACATTTTTTTTTATTTCTGCATTAAAGAAATATATTGCAATTATGTGTCATGACACTCTGCAAACTAATTATTGAAAACAAAAATCATTATACAAAATCAAATTAATCTTGATATATCAAATTCATTTTGAAAATAAAAAGCTGGTCATCCAGTAATGAAGTGCTTTGACAGACAATAAATTACAATTAAGAGAATAAGAGAAGAGAGATCTTTAATTCTTGTGCCTTATTCCCCGGAGATTTGATAACACACACACGCTTGATAAGAGATATGCCTTAACAACCTCCAACACCAAACTCATTAATTTATCTTTAACTGGATGCATGTCCAGTCATTATTCCCAAGAGACAAATGAATTTACATTATCTTCTGTGTAATGTATAAACTGTTTTAAACACTTGATGATGTTTCTTTTTTTTTTAGTTTTAATGAGTTGTTTTTAGCTGTACTAGTTCACATTTTTGTACAGATATTCTAGATTCTATCTCTCAAACCTTATAAATGAGCCCAAAATGAACAAGTCAATTTAAATAAAAAGTAAAACCTGTAAAATGCAGAAAAATAAACAAATAAAGTTGAAAATTCCAGGTGCACACCTTCATATGGTGAATAATAAGTGTGCAAATTTTCAGATAAATCCTTGCAATAGTTTGTGAGAAACGGTCTGCACAAGACCACAAAATAAAAATGAAAAAACACAAGTAAAATTCAAAATAATCATCCAATCAAGAAGAAAATAGCAGGTGCACACCTTCATATAGTGAATAATATGTGTATAAATTTTCAGACAAATCCTTCGAATAGTTTTTGAGAAATCGTCCGGACAAAATCTCGTCTACAGACAGACAGACAGACGGACAGACGGACATGGTGATTCCAATATACCCCCTCTAAACTTCGTTTGCAGGGGGTATAAAGAGTTCAGCGCAATGACTCACACTAAGCTAATAATCGAGTGGTGGGCATCCCTAAACACAACATTTATGCAGTGTTGGTCTGTTTTTGGTTATGGTTTGGGAATCAATTTGTTCTAAAATCTTGAAACTTAACACTCATCCAGAAAATGAAGATCAAATCCAGTATCTGAAGCAAGTATGAGGGTGTTTTGTATCATCATGCAATTGGTATAGGTAGGGCTTGGGATGAATCTGCTCCAAACATTTCACCTGATCACTCATCAGAAAAGTGTAGTTCAAATCCAGTGTCTGAAGAAACTCAGAAAGATTAAATCCTCTGATTTTTTCCAATAGGACTTATATTTTCTTGGCAAATGACCTGCTCTTAAAACATTAACCTGGTCACTCATCTGAAAAATGTAGGTTAGATCTAGCATCCAAAACACCTTGTGGTACATTGTATCAATAAATGTATCTTCAATGTAAAATTGGTTAGCCTAGGATTTACAGTCCCTTTAGAATGAACCTGCTCCAAAAACATTAATCTAGTCACTCATTAAGAATTTGTAGGTCAGATCCAACATCCAAGCATCCTTAGATGTATCATTCATCTCAAGTTTAGTCAACATAGGGCTTAGCTACTTAAAACATAGGTAATCAGAGATTACAGAGCTCACCTCAACGAATGTTGTCTTTAAGTAAGGCAAATTAAGTCACACAATTAACCAACAAAAAGTGTACATCCAAAAATGCAAAATTTATGCAATTTTGATACTTTGGAATAGACCTATATAAAAACTTAAAACTAGTTCTTCATCATGAAAATGTAATTAAAATCCAGCATCTGAAGCAAGATTGAGAGTTTTCATCCCTTGATGCATCATTTGTGCAACTAACTTTAACCTGTTCATTCAACCGGAAAATGTAGGTCAGATTCAGCATCTGAAGCAAGTCTGGTAGTATGCATCCTAAGATGTACCATTCATGTAAGTTTGGTCAACATAGGGCTTATAGTTACTCAGAAATGAGACCTACACCAAAAACTGCACCAAAAATGTTAACCTGCACCAAAAACATTAACCTGGTCATTCCTTTGCTGAAATTGCAGCATCTGAAACTTTGACTGGTACAATGAAACACATTAGAAACATCTTCCATGCATGTCTAATCAATATAGGACATAGAAGTACTTAAAAAGAAAACTGCTCCAAAAAACTTAACCTTAACCCGGGACGCCGACGCCGAGGGTATCACATAAGCTCCCCCCAACTTCACTGAGATGAGCTAAAAATGAACATGCTTCAAAAACTCTATCCTAATCACTCATTCAGAAAGTAAAGGCCAGAGTCTGAACATTCAAATCAAGTCTAGTAGTGTACATTCTTAGCTGTATCATCCAAGCAAATTTGATCAAATATTAAGAGATTATATAGTTACTTTAGAATGAGCCTGTTCCAAAAAACTTCATCTGTACAATCCTCCCAAAAATATCAAATTTAGCATCTAAAGCAAGTCTGGTAGTGTAAAGTAAATCTCTTTGTGGTCTTTGATAAAATATAAGCATAATACACAGATAAAATGAAAGAAAAAGTGAGCAAGCTCACATAACCCATTTCCCCCCACAACTCAAAGTGCTGAAATTCCCAGAAAAAAAATAAAAGAATCAGAATTTCCAGGTAAAATGCACATCTACACATTGTGTACTAAATAAGCAAGTGATTTAGCATTTCGCAAAATGAACAACTGATTTATGATCTAGTCAAGACTTAGAGGCAATTGACAGTTTCAAAGACAAACTTTTACAGACATTGCTACTGACTTACTATCTTCCAGTCTCGCCTTTAACCACTTGGTAACGTTTTACTCTGGGATCTGCTTCCGTTATTAAAACCTTATGGAAAAAAATACATATCCATGTAGTATTGAACATAAATTGTCAAATGCCTTTTCTTTAAAAAATTCAAATATAAATCCTTAAAATAAAGAAAAACAAGATCTGTTTACGAAACATTGATGCCCCCATATGTAAGTTTCAATGTTCAAGGTCAATTGGTCAATTATGTTAGTATCCAAAGAAAGTTCTTGTCACAATATACCTTGGAAATATGAAAGCCATAGTTCCAATTTCCAACAAACCAAAAAGTTATGGGCAAGGTAAAAGTTTTTGTGAATAAACAAACCAACAGACAGATGGACAGGGCAAAAGATATATGTTCTCAAATCTTTGATTCCGTTGGCATTAAAAATCTATCATCAAGCTCAATGTAATATTTAAGAAAAAAACCTTACCATTGTCAGAATCAATCCAACTGCTATTTTCATCATTACTCTTTTTCACAGTACATGTATTCTTAAAAATTAAAAGAAGCACATCATAAAAATTTTACAATTTCTTTAACCTTTTTAAATATAAAAACGTGTTTGGATTGTGTAAATGAAAAACATTAATGTTTTTATTGATGCATTAATTAACCAGTTTTGATGATTGTAGGACTAAAGTGTTTCAGTTAAAAGATGGTCAGAATCTCTCCATATTTGGGCTTGGCCTCATATGGCCATATCATTAACTTAAAGGTCTGAGCAATATCCTTTAATGTGTGACGACCTCATATTAAGATGCATCAGCTTACAAAGTTTGATTATTCTTGACCTTAAAATGTCATGGAATCATAATTCTTGGGGGCCCAATTTTCATGGATTTTGTGGGTCACCCTTTAAAAATCCACGAAATTACATTCCCACTTACAATTATTTTGTTAAAACATTTATTCAATCTTCTGTGTATACAAGTTACCCACCAAAATATGTATGTCCCCAAGAACCAACAAAAATTTGCTTATACATGAATATTGCCCCCTTGAATTAAAATGATTCAATGTTTTTTCTCTGTTTAGCATCTGTGTGCTCTTTAGTTTTTGACATCGAACATAAAAAAAAAAATTCAGGAGTCCTTATTATCTAGTCGAACCTTTGATTTCTGTCTTTTTCTCGAATGATCTGTCCACAATATTTTATGTTTGGTATTTTATATGCAGCAAATGCCTTAATTTTGTTAAGGAGTAAACCTTTCAACAAGGAGGATATATTTGAGAAATCAAATCCTATGATGTCATTTAAGACTATTAAGTCTGTGATTTATTTTTTGGCTTCTATTTTATTTGCAAATAGGAACATGTAGGTAGGTTTTTGAAAAATATGTGGATGCTAAACAGAGAAAAAACTTGGAATGGCCTTATGAGCCAGACAAAAAAAAAAAAGCTTACAGACAGAAAGACTTACAGATAGACAGGCATGAATGCCATACCATAATTCATCACATCTTACGATATGTATATACTCGATTCTCATTATATCGCGGGTTCCCTTGTATATTCCAAATATCAGATACATAGCTCATATCATTTTTGTGGATAAGACTATCTGCTTGTTATCTGATTGTAAATTTTTGTGATGATTAAAAAAAATGGAACATGCGTCGGAAAAAGTTTTATTCAAATACAATGTAATTTTACAGATTTTCATTCCCGTTTTTATCATATCTAGACCACTGAACTTTGATATCTAGTAAAATCAATAATAAAGTTGATGTTTTGAAAGTCTTTAGTTTGTATGATTATTTATTTTTCATGTAGAATTACATTGTAAAATAAACAAGAACTGTCCAAACGGGACAAAATACCCCCGCTGGGTTTTTCAGAAGTAAGTTTTTCCATAATAAAGATATGTATCAAACATGAATTATGGAATTTTCTTCCAGTGACCTTGAAGTTCCCCAAATGACCTAGGGTCAGGGTCACAACACACCCTTGGGTCGTGGGTAATCTTTGTGTGAATTGACAACCTACCAAGTTTATCCATAAGAAAGATAACGACAGGACAAGAATTATGAATTTTTTCTTCCAGTGACCTTGAACTTCCCAAAATGACCTTGGGTCAAGGTCATGACACACCCTTAGGTCATGGGCAATGTCTGTGTGAAATGACAACCTACCAAGTTTATCCATAAGAAAGATGTGGACCAAACATGAATTACAAAAATTTTCTTCCAATGACCTTGAACTTCCCCAAATGACCTTGGGTCAAGGTCATGACACACTCATAGGTCATGGGCAATCTTTGTGTGAAATGAGAACCTACCAAGTTAATCCATAAGAAAGATATGGACCGGACGCGAATTATGAATTTTTTCTTCCAGTGAGCTTGAACTTCCCCAAATGACCTTGGGTCAAGGTCATGACACACCCTTGGGTCATGGGCAATCTTTGTGTGAAATGAGAACCTACCAAGTTTATTCATAAGAAAGATATGGACCAGACACGAATTATGAAATTTTTCTTCCAATGACCTTGAATTTCCCAACATGACCTTGGGTCCAGGTCATGACACACCCTTGGGTCATGGGCAATCTTTGTGTGAAATGAAAACCTACCTATTTTATCCATAAGAAAGATATGGACCCGACAGGAATTATGAAATTTTTCTTCCAGTGACCTTGAACTTCCCCAAATGACCTAGGGTCAAGGTCATGACACACCCTTGGGTCATGGGCAATCTTTGTGTGGAGTAGTAGATTCTAATGTCCCTCTGTAAGAAAGATATGGACCTGACAAGATTGCACAGACAGACGGACAGACAGACATACAGACAGACAGACAGACAGACGGACAAGGTGATTCCTATATACCCCCCCCAAACTTTGTTTGCAGGGGGTATAAAAATAAAAATTGAGGTCAATGTCTTCTACAACTTTCCATGTTTTCCCATTCCGCAATACTATGAGACTCTCCAATTTAGGAGGTAAATAAGACTTCCTGTTTTAAAAATAGACTACAAATTAAACGATGAAAGCTTGGAAAATAATTTAACACCAAAATGTTGGACCATAGTTTGGTTTATGAATATCATTTGATGAAAGTTAAAGTAAAAAATTGGAATTACATTTTTTATGCAAAAGTTTTAAGTACCGCGATATAATGAGACACCAGTATATATAAAAACTGTACTATTCATCAGTTACATGGCTTATTATTAATCTCCAAATTAAATGTATTGGAAATGTAGAATGAGTTGCAATGAACAAGGTATGAACATTTTTAAATCACCACAAATTAGGCCCTTAATTGGGTTGAAAGTGAAATTCAAAATCTTGCAGTATATCTGCTTATAGTAGTAGTAGTATTTATTTGGTATCATGTCATCATACATAAAACAAATACACATAATTATATATGATCTTATTAAAGATGAAAGTTGGTAATCAAGATTTTATAAATAAATAATTTAACATGACTAGATAGATACCAGGATAACCCATTAAAGCTCCAGAGCTTATTTCCAATGGGGTCCTACATAAAACAAGAGGCCCATGGGCCACATAGCTCACCTGAGCACCAAGGGTAGGACTAGTATAAAATGGCTTTTTATTGTAAAGTTTAAATTCAAAAGTAGTCCCATGACCAATCATGGATTTGCTATTTTTTAGAAAATGATTGAGAAGAAGATTTTTAAAGAATTTTCCTATATATTTCTATGTAAAACTTTGGTCGGCCATTTTGGCCCCGCCCTACCCCCGGGGGTCATGTTTTGAACAAAATTGAATCTACACTACCTGAACATGCTTCCATATATATATGATGAATTATGGCTTTGTCATTCTTGAGAAGAAGATTTTTAAAGAATTTTCCTATATATCTCTATGTAAAACCTTGGTCGGCCATTTTGTCCCCGCCCTACCCCCGGGGGTCATGATTTGAACAAACTTGAATCTACACTACCTGAGCATGCTTCCATATATATATGATGAATTATGGCTTTGTCATTCTTGAGAAGAAGATTTTTAAAGAATTTTCCT
>PRKT01000142.1:561074-582766 GCA_003671525.1 Saccostrea glomerata
CCCCCCCCTTTTGCTACGTCCCTGTAATGATTCACATGCATAGATCTGGGGGGGGGGGCATTTAAAATTTGTACAGTCATACGTTAAATAAACTAAACGAACTAACAGTATAACTGACCTTGGACCCTCCACTTAGAAAACGCCGATCAAACATTTATATCTCGTTGTTTGTACAAATAAAATATGTTTTGCATGCATAGATCTAGAGAGAGGGGCCCGGAACACCCCTCTGAAATTTGTAAAGTTATTTAATGCACACACTAAACCAACTAAAAGTTATTTAATGTATAAAATAAATCAACTAAAAGGGACCTTAGAACCCCTCCCACCCCAACCGAAAATATGGATTCGTTTTAAGGTATGAAAAATGTCATATACATGAAGGTATGACGCATAAGAACCCCCTCTCCCAGGCCGAAATAAATTTTCACATTTAGGAAAGGACTTTACGTATTTTTCTCTTGTCAAGAAATTTCTGGGTTGGATTTTTTTTTACCAGAGTGACCCTCTTGGAAAAAATGTCCTATAGATCCGCGCCTTTTTTTAAATTTACATAAATATCAATATAAAAATAAAATTTATTCAAATATGTGTGGTAGTTGGCAGTAAGCAGCTGACAGTTGGCAGTCAGCAGTTGGCAGTAAGCAGTTGGCTGTCGTATATGGCATTCCATACCATACTCCATTATGGATCTTACGAGTGCGATATATGCAATTTTTCTACATTCCCATGGTCACATGGTGACATTTCTACACGTATATTACCTGTGATAAGACATTTCTTAATACACTATAATTTTTGACCCCGTGACCTTGAAGTTTGACCTATTTTTAAGAAATTAAACATTGCATTGAATTAGCCACAAATTTTGAATGGGAAGGGATAGGGCTTTCATATTTAGTGTGTATTACCTGTGACCGTGCAATATCTTTCTAAACACACTATGATTTTTGATCTCTTGACCTTGAAGTTTGACCTACTTTTCAAAAACACATAAAACCTGTGTATTGGCTTTGACAAGATCTTTCTATGATTTTTGATCTTGTGACCTTGACCTTAATTTTGAACTACTTTTCAGAATTGTTAATTTTTCTTTTAACTTTTGATTGAAAAGAGATAGGACTTTCATATTTGACATGTGCATTACAAATATTCACGAGCATGCTATGATTCTGATCCATTGACCTTGACCTTCACGATTAACCTTATTTAAAAAAAATCAACTTCGGTGATAATTTCTAAATGACTTATGATAGGGCATTCATATTTGACACAATATGTCATAAAAAAATGACATCTCACTCACAAAGACACCGAAAGCGGGGGACCACAATTCTTTGAATTTGCTTGTTAATGATGATTTAAAATTAAAAGTTACTTCTCGGGCGGCTTTTAAATTTTGGCGGCGAACTTTAATGAAATAGACTTTAATCAAGGTGTGCATTGACAGCGCACAGGTAAAGGCGGATGCTTATAAATATAGCGTCTCTTGTAAGTCACATGTTCCGAATGAACCCAAACAAATTCAGGGAGAGTGTCGATGTAATGTCATTTCTTGTCACAGAAATAAAATGTCTGCTATCTCTTCTGAAGCAGACGAGGATGTATTCTCAAGTGAAGAGGAAGTTCTAAAATCTACAACAAACAGATCTGGAGTCTCAAAAACTATTCAGGTGGTTCTAAAAGGTGGTGCCCCATGGGGGTTTACTCTCAGTGGTGGGACGGGGACCCAATCACCTGTACAGATTCACCAGGTGAGATTTAATTTTTTTTTTTAAATCATGTTTTAAAAATTAAAAATATACATAGACAATTCACAAGTGGCAGATCTTGGGGTGTTAAACTACTTGATCCAATTGTTCCTTATATCATATACACCTTTTTTCTACCAAAACTGAAAAAATATTAAATTTGATAAATAAAATTCATTTAAGAGGTAGTTTACAATACCTATTCAGTGAAACTGTTATTTACATGAAGTGAATCGATCACATTTTAAGAATGTTTTAATAGATGATATAATTATTGTGTAAGACAGAATTTTATAATTCTTTTTTAAAATGATTTTTTTAAAAAATAAATTCATTTTTCAATTCCTTGTATCAGTTTGGTTTGTCAAATTTATTCTCACAGATTTTGTGTGGGTTCTTAATGATGCAATATATAAACACTTGACAATTTGTGGTAATATTAAATCCTGCCACACTTAGTGCATTCAGTAAGCAAATGCATATTTCAAGTTTACGTTATAAATTTAAACAGTTTAAACATGAAATATATCTAATAATATTCACACAAAACTTTATTCAACAAACTTCACTTCTTTATATTTGATAACCATCAATTAAAATTAAGATGTTTGATGCTATATTACAGGTAAATTAAGATGAAATGTATATAGACATCTAGGCATCTATATTGTTTTCTGTTGAATATACCGGTAATAAAAGAGCTCAGGGAAATGATTGAGAAATTATCCTGATCAGCGCCCAGGAAAATGACAATCTAGTCAAACCATGTTCATTGAGGTGGTGAAAGTCGTACGTGGGTTTAGAAAAATGACATCAGATTCGTTTTGTTTTGTCAGAATTTTTAATGCATGGTGATTTCCATAGAGGGTTTATATCTCCTTAACTATTTCTCAAGAATTTGTATTTCGCAAAATTGAATGTGTAACTGATTAATTGATTTTTTCCAAATTTGCGTTAAAAGTAAGCGTCATGCTAACAAGTCAAAAGGTTTAAATTCCTGTCAGAGAACATGTTTTGTCTCTATGGTTATCCATATCCTCTTCCTGATGTCTAGTATATATAGGGGATTTCATAAGAACAAAAGTTGTTTGGTCAGACTGATACAAAACATGATGACCTGTGTGGTTATTGGACACTGGTGTCAAAGAAAATAAATGTCACATGACTCACATCATCATATCCTATTTAGCTCAGTATAATAACCCATCAGTAGAAAAGATCTTTGGAATTTAACCTTAGTAGTGGTATTCTTTACTTAGTTTATAATATTTAATACAGAGATTTTGGTCATTTTTACTGAGTTGTGTCATCTGCATATTCTGTTGCAAGAATGGAAAATGATTGTAAAAAAAAAAAATAATTGTTTATAAAGTCTTTTGAGAAGAAATTATAGGAAAAGTTGTTTGTAAAACACTGATGCTACTGTATGGCAGCCATGATGAAGGCTCAAGTTTCTCAAAGCAATCCAAATTCCAAGGTCAAGGTCAAGATTTCAAAATGTTGGTACCAAAAGAATGCTCTTGTAACAGGAAATATACCTGTAAAATATGAAAACCTTAGCATCAAATTTTGCAGAGATATGAGATATATTTTCAAAGGTTGGTGAAACTCCAAGGTCAAAATGAAATGGTAAAAAAATAGTTGGTAACCAAGGAAAAAATCTTACAACACAATATTGTGTAATATTAAAGCCCTTTCAGCCATTCAAAACTTATGCTGTTATGACCAAAATTAAAGTATGGCAAATTAAGCGTGACTTAATCTCAGAGGTCATGGTCAAAATATCAAATATATTGGTACCCCAAAAGTTCATATGAAATGAAAGGAATTAAATTGTGAAAAATTAAAACCCAAGCTCCAACTGTTCACAAGTAATGACCAATTTAAGGTAAAAGTTTGTCAAAAGTAGGTCAAACTCCATAGTCAAAGGGTAAAATATTGTTGATACGCATTGGAAGGGCTTGTCACAAGTAATACAACTAGGAATATGCAACCCCTAACACAAATTTAAAGTTACATCCAAGGGTCGATGTTTATAAAAGTAAATCAAAATCTGAGGTCAAGGTCAAAGGGTCAAAATTGTTGGTACCCTAGAAAAGGTCTTATTGCAGGAAATACTCATGTACAATATCACTCGGATATCCCGCTTAGCTCAAACTACATTGTATACAAAACTTATGTTGAAGGTTAAACTGTTTTTTGGAATTGGGTCAAACTCTCATGTCAAGGACAAAATACCTGTTGAACAGTAATAATGACAGAACCATATATTAGATGAGACAAAATAAATTGTTTAGAATATGTCAAGGTAAGGGGGCTAATTTTTTTTTTTTATATTAGCGTCTTTATCCTTCATGAAACTTCTCCATTTTTCAATTATAGATAACCTTTGATTGACACTTTCAATCCTACATTAAATTCTCTTGTAGCCAGCTAGAATATGCAAAAAAAAGTTGTGTAGATTTTTCATATTGTGTAATCCAAATTGTTCCCACTGGTACAACACCATGCATGAACCTCTTTTCAAATTTTTATTTGGATATAATGTTCACTTGAATACATTAACAAACAATCCTGGTTTACTTCTAGGTGACAACACTCAGCCTGATCTTATGTTCAACACCTCCTTCTTTTTATAAGATTATGAATTATCATAATAGTCGATTGTGAAGAAGTAGTTTATAAAAAGGGTAGTTTGGGTTGATTTCACTCTTTGTGATCCCTCTAATTGAGTTTGGTGTAAAAGACTCTCTCTCTCTCTTTTCTTTCTCTCTATTCAGTATCTAGGGCCCTTTTTGGAGTTTGTCAATTATGAGGTTTTATTGATTTAAGCTGAGAAATCGTGTAAATATATGTGACAGCTAAAAGAGAGGAAATGACTAATGAGCTATGTCACTAGAACCCTGAGAGACCGGCACAATGGAGAACAAACTATAGACAGAAGTTCTCCCGAGCACTGTGATTGCTCCCCCGGCATTTTTATCCCGATTTCTTAAGTGGCTCACTTACATAATAATGCCAGTATCTAGGCTTTTGTGAAGTTTTCTTTACAACAGACATTGTATATGTATCTTAAATTTCTGCTACCTTGACTGTTTTTTATTTTGAAGTTTTAATGTATTTGGGTCTGTAGTTTTGACACTGAGTTCTAAATTATTGATTATCTGAGATAATAACCACATGCTGTGGCACAGAGTCAAATCCCCATATTTTGAAACAATGTATAAGACAGAATTTCATTTCAAGAGAAGTAGAAAATTTTTTTTCCATAAGATTTTATAGATAAATTTTGGGGAGTTTTTCAAGGTTATCTCTATTCTATGAAATAATTAGATATTTTAGGTTGATCCTGAGGGTAAAGGTCAAGGATATCTCTATTCTATGAAATAATTTGATATTATAGGTTGATCCTGAGGGTAAAGGTCAAGGTTGTCTGAATGAAGGGGACTGTATCCTGGCTGTGAACGGTGTGGCCCCGGAGTCCCTGTATGAGGGGGAACAGCTGATTAAAGATGCGTTCAGGACCCTCACACTGACGGTATGGAGGTAAGTTCAGTCAATGATTTTTGCAAAAGCATTGGGACATCTAATCTCATCCGTTTGTCAGTCTGTATGTCTGTCCGTCTGTAGTTCTGTCTGTCCATCACAAAAACTTAAACCTTGGACATATCTTTTGAATGTGAAGAGATATAGCTTTCATATTACATGTGTATATTACCTGTAACAAGATCTTTCTATATACACTATGATTCTTTATCCCATGATCTTAAAGTTTGTCAAACTTTTTAAAAAATTAAACATTACCGGTATATTGAATTTGCCATAAATTTTGAATGAGAAGAGATAGTGCTTTCATAGTAAATATGTGTATTACCTGTGACAAGACCTTTTTAAATACACTATGATTTTTGACCTTGTGACCTTGAAATTTGACCTACTTTTCAAAAACTTTAGCCTTGGTCATGAAGTTTGAATGAGAACAGATAGGGCTTTCAGATTAGACCTGTGTATTGCCTTTGGCAAGACCCTTCTGAAAACATTATGATTTTGACCCCTTAACCTTGAAGTTTGACCTTTTTTTAAAAAAAAATCAAACACTTAAAATTGGTCATAACTTTTAAATAAGAAGAGATATGGCTTTCTTATTCAAGATGTATATTATCTGTTACAAGATCTTTCTAAATACACTATGATTTTTTACCCTGTGACCTTGACCTTTAAGTTTGACCTTCTTTTCAAAAACTTAAACCTTGCTCATGACTTTTGATTGAGAACACTTAGGGCTTTTATTTTGAATCTGTGTATTGCTTGAGACAAGGTCTTTCTAAATGTACTTTGATTTTTAACCATGTGACCTTATCCTTGAAGTTTTACCTAATTTTCAAATTGTTAATTTTTCCTTATAACTTTTGATTGAGAGAGCTAGGGCTTTCTTTTTATGCCCCCATAATCTAAGATTCAGGGTATATAGTTTTTGTTGTGTCTTTCTGTCTATCTGTCTGCATATCTGTCTGTTTGTCTGCAAAACTTAAACCTTGTCCATTACTTTTGATTAAGTGGAGCTATGACTTTCATATTTCATATATTTCACATGTGTATTCCTTGTGACAAGACCTTCCTTGGGAGTTTTACCCACTTTTATACAAAAATTCCAACCATTTACTTTGGATATAACTTTTGAATGGTAGTTACTATGACTTTCATACTTCACAAATGTATTTTTTGTGGCAAGACCTTTCATTGGATATCAACAACTTTGACCTTTTGACCTTGACCTTGGAGATTTCCGGACTTATGCAAAAACTTTAACCTTGGCCAGAACTTTTGAACGGTAAGGGCTATAGGGCTTCATACCTCATATATGTAATTCTTGTGAGAAGTCCCTTCATTGGATACCAAGAACCTTGGAGTTTGTCCTATTTTTAAAAAACAAACCTTGACTATAACTTTTGAAAGGTTAGGGTTAAGGGCTTTCGTAATTTACATATGTAATCCTTGTAAGAAGACTTTTGATTTGATACCAAGAACTTTGACCTTGACCTTGAAGTTTGACCTACTTTTTAAAAACTTTAACATTTGAACGGGGCTAGGGCTTTCATACATCACATATATAACCTTGTGACACTAGACATTTCTTAGAGAAACCAACAATTCTGGCTCTTTGATCTTGGAGTTTTACTTACCTTCCAAATCTTATCCTTGGCCATAATCTTTGAACAGGTGGTGCTAGGGCTTTCATATTTCACAATTGTATTTCTTGTGAGATACTTTGGATGCCAATATACATGTTTTTAATTTGCATTTAAGAAAAGTTTAAACTTTGCTATGTTGCCATACAATGGCATCAGCGTTTCACAAACACATCTTATTTGATATATGCATTTTCTGTGACAAAATATTTCCAAGCATGCTGATGATTTCTTACCCCTTAATCTTGATCTTAATGATTGACCTCATTTTCAAAAAAAAAAAAAAAAAACTTTGGTGATAACTTCTGAAGACAAATGAAAGGGCATTCTAATTTGTCACAATATGTTATTTTGAAATATGACATATCACCCACAAAGACGTTGAAAGCGGGTGACAAGTCAATTCTTAGAATTTGCTTGTCCATTTTTGTATTTCTGTTATATTCATTTAAGGTCAGGTGACACGTTACTCAAAAATATATTTTTTTCCTAAGAATTTGTCATTGAAGTATAGGTACTTAAACAAGTTTCCTCACAAAAAATTAGGGTACCTAATACCAGGCATTTGGCCAAGATACCATAAGGTCATATTTCTTATATAACCCTTATGGGTAATTTTCTAAATAGCCTATAACACAATTTTTTGTGTACTTATATTTAAAAACATTTTGAAAACAACTTAGAAATCAGAAGTGAATGACAAATATGAATAATTTTTTATATAATTCCAAGAGATACAAAACATATATTTGAGGAACATGTCGTACGTCTTACCTTAAATTACATGTATTTGTAAATGCTTGGGTAACCTTTTCCTACAGCTGACAGGGTTATTCTGTCTACAGTGACAACCTTACATGTATTGTCCATCTCAGCAGGTCTACAGTGCAAGCCAGTGGAAAAAGTGTTAATATTACCTCAGACCTCTGCAAGGTTAAAAGGTCAAATTTTTAAGTGAAGGAGGGTATGTTCCTTTAAAAAGTACATTTATGGAATAAAGAGGCAGTCTGAGAATTATTTTCTACTCTCTGACTGGACAGAAATTGATTCGATCCATGAACCTTGTGGGACTTGTGGGAAAAAAGTAAATTTAATATCACTTTTATGAAATACTTGAGTTTAATTTTCCTTCAAAAATAACTGCAATTGTTCTGATTTGCAAATTGTAAAATTATAGTTATTCAGCCAGAGGTACTGTGAGCACTGAGCTCGCTAAATGATAACCCCGCCTCACATATGAGCTAGTATTTAACATTGTACATGTAATTACATATAGTCCATGTTTTGCTTTGGGAGACCCTAAATAAGTGTCAGTTTAAAAAGTAAGATAGGAAGATGCACAATGGCATTATGTAAAGAATCCGTGAAAGCGTCACTAAATTTTATCCGTTAATTGGTTTAGGAGGAGTTGCATATATAATAGATGGGTACCCTTCAATTTTATTGAAAGAATGGCAGTGTCAATGTTTTGCTATGGGACACCCAAAGTATGTGTTAATTAATTGGATCAAAAAGTAAAAAAGAAGGTACAAAATGGCACTATGTAACAAAGATTCTTTGTAAGTCTCATTAAATTTCATTTAGCGGTATAAGAGGATTGGTCAATAAGAGATGAGCACCCCAAAGCATAACAGATGGACGGAAGGGCGGACGGACATACAGACAGATGGACAGACATGCAATCACTTTTTACCCTCCCACTTTCCAAGCGGGGGGTAAAATAAGTGTATTGTGATCAATATGACAATGTTAAGTTCAACAATAAATTAATGGTTTGATTGTCAAATGTTGGTTTAATATTTAAATTTTGTCCAAAAACATTCAATAAAGATATAGTTAAACAGTGTTACATCGCCAAAAGAATAATACTGATGCATTTTTTCTTTACTTTACACTGAAATATTTATATTAATAGATCTAGAAGCATGCATGTAATGATAGCAATATTGCAGATCCAAAGGGGGATAACTCTGCTACCTTTCTCTCAGTGAGAATAAGCAATGATGGAGCAGGTTAATTTTTACTTGTTTGATTGAAAGCCTGAATTAATAACAATGGTTACTGTTTAATTGACTGCATGTTTATAAAAATATACTCCCACTCCTATTCAAAGTAAGAAACCACAGCATGAATTTTAATCACAGGACTGTCAAAGTTCTGACGTTAAGGAAAATTAACTTTTTATCTTTTCTGATTTTTAAAATTCTGTTCTTGAAATGAACTGTCTGGTTTGTGGATTATTTAATAGCTTTATTGCACAGAGAGGCCTTGAAATCGAAGGCATTTCAATAGAATTTAATCATAATAGTTTCTTTTTTAGTTGTTGAGTTGTCTGATATGAACTCGCGTGTTATTATGTGGAACATTTACTGAGTTCAAAAAATGGAAATTATTGATAAGCTTTTGTAAGTAAATCTGTTTATTCCATAGTTACACTTTATTTTGAGAATATATCTGTAGATAACACTGTTAATTTATTATGGAATATCTAGTAGTCCTGGAGCAAAGTCCTAGATATATTTACCGGTATAAATGATCAACAAAAAAGCTAGGCCAATGGAATGTAGAAGGATGTTGAGAAAAGTCTTACTTTTGTGCATCAGTTTTACAAACGTTGTCTAGTATGCATTATTGACAAATTCACAAATCTGTTGTGAAGCTCTTTCTTTTTACCTGATCATCATCATGTTTGCACTGATTGACCAGAGGGGCTAAGGTTATATCCAAGTATACACTTAAATAATTTTGTCAAATAATTACAAAATATTTCCAGAAGAATGTGTTTGTCAACTTTATTGAATTTTCGCCCATTTCTGAATTGTGGCAGTAATTCAGACAGGAATTTATTGAATTCAAGTGAAAATGAGTGAAATAAAACTCTTTGTCTGCCTCTAATTTTCCTGGGTGAAGGTTCTGGGGATTCCTTTGTTGCAGGTAGCCGGTTTGAGTGCTAATAACATAGGGGATGATGGAAACCCAATTCTGTCATGTATACCTAGAAATAAATTAAGATATAAAGAGTAAGATCTATTGTGTAGGAGATATACTTATTAAAGTACAAATTGTCACATTCCTGTAAGATTACAATATATCAATCTCAGGTGTGACAGGTGAATTGTTATTGATTTTGTAAGGTAGGCATGCAGCAAGGATAGAACCTTAGAATCACTAAGTTTTTTTGTTTGAGTGTAAGAAAATTTCTCAAATTCTGTGTGGAGGTGTGATTTATTTCTGATGGATAAAGTTTACAATGTAAAGAGGTGGGTACTCATGATGTGAATTTGTTTTGGAGGTTTGCAGGTATTTTATGTTAAAAATAATCAACAAAATGTCAAAAAAATTAAAGTAGATTTTTAAATTCTTGCATTAATTCAATCTTAAGTTAATTTCTTTAATTCTTTATTAAAGAAATAAAATCACTCCAGCATGCTGCTTACATGTTCTGTATATGCTATTTCATTGTCTTTGAATGAGTCTTTTAGCACTAATTCTTTTGGAACATCTCAGTAATACCTGTAAATGAAAAGTCAAGTTGTATAATATTTCTCAGAGGTTGTAAGCTCTTATATGGAAATTATGGTTTAAACATATGTGTTAATTAATTTTGTCTGCTTTTAATCAAGAAATTGCTTTAAATGCACACTAAAGAGCTAAATCCATGGTATTTTCAAGCATTGAGAATCACCTGCCCTTAAATCTAAAATTAAGCAACTTGAAATATGTAGCATATCACTTTATATAGTATCAACTAAAGCTTTTTAAAATAGCATGAATGTTTTATTTTTATGTATTTTCTCTCCTTTATAAGTAACAGTGATTTTTGTGTCCCCCCTTCCTAAAGGTCTGTTTTGCTCCTGATGATCGACACCTTGAACTCAGGCTCTTCCCGGGCATGTCTTTCTCAAATCACTTTCATGACATGGCACCAAATCTGTAACAGGGTAGGAGAAAATGTATGGCTGAACTAGGAATTGAACCCGGGCATCTGCACTACTAGTCAGGTGCTCTACCGACTTTGCTACCCAGGCTGATATTCATGTTCCAAACAATTTCCATTCCTCCCTTGTTGTCTCTGCCCCAAAAGCCATTACCCAAGTTCTTATTTGCCCCATTGAAAATCCAGGGGTGGTCAACGGCACCATGCAAGTCTGTGAGAGAAAAGGAGAAAATGTATGGCTAAATTATGAATCAAACGTTGAGCCCCTGCATCTCTAACTAATAGCAACCCAGGCCAATATTCATGGCCCAAATTATAACACTGTAGCTTATTGTGATAACTGCTGCATTAGGATAACAAGCATTTATATAGTGCATTCAGCTAAGTCTAGCAGCTACGTGTATATAGTCAGTGTCTGCTAAAATCTGAAACATATATTAACCATGGCTAAGAATTTGTGTGTATTTAGAAGCTATATATATATTTAAATTTTAGATTTGGAAAAAAAGCATTAGCCTGCTAAAATGTTAAAGACCTTTGTTGTTTACAACTGCTTAATCCGTGGAATCCAAATAAATATATAAGGTCAATGGAAGACGGATTTTCAAAACTTATAAAGTTTAGAGAAGATAGCTATATTTTGGGTAGAACTGCTGTTTTCTTGCCCTGTCTGTCCTTTCAGTTTCTCTTTTCATTAAGTCTGGAGTTCTAATTGTGTACGGGTCCGTTACTCTAACTGCTTCAGAGGGTCTTTTTAAATGACCGTATGTAGCATGCTCAAATTTTCACAACATGGGGCCTATAGAATAATCCTATTTTCTTCACTAATTGTTTCGGGACAATAGAGCTACTTTGTCCTAATAAGCTTATCAGTTAAAAAAGTGCAGGGCCATTGTGTGTCTACATTCAGACTGGGTACACATGTGTCTGTTTGAATGAAAATGAACCGTTGTGTATTGTGTATTTTGTATTTCTTGTAATATTAATTCATGCAGTGAGACAGTACACTTAGGATTATCCAGTCGTTTAGTCCAACGGAAATATAATTAGATTTTAATTCTTAAAACTTGTCATCAATGGATTTTGCATAGAACTGAAGTCTTAAGTTTGCTAAAACCTATATTGTAATTTTATTCCACTATGACTTGAAGAACCTCTGTTTGTTATCCTATGGAATGTGCAAGGAAGTAGTTTGCAAAATGCAGGATAAGATTTTTAGCAGTTGCAATATTGATTTACTCTGCAGTTTGTATATAAATTTGTGAAATGGAGAGAGGTTCGAAACCAGCTCGCATCTTGCTGAGTCCACCCCCGCTAAAGGTTAATTATGACCAGCTTCCTGTGAGTCCCCGCACTCGAGCGAGCTGGTCAGGGAAAGCAGACAGGTAAGTTGTAGTGTTGTCGCGATAGTCGCAATAGTTGCTGTAACTATTGAAAAATCATCACTGAATGCAGTGCAGTATCAGACAATCAATTGAAAAATGTAACTTCTATAAAGGCTAAATTTTTCTGAAAATATTTGTAACCAAATTGCATCATATTTTAACTAAAAGGGCATCTATTCAGTCAATATTAAGTTATCGGCTACTTGGATGACTTTCCAATCAAGTACCCAACTTTTCGAGAAAAACAGATATGCATGATACCCGATCTCATTGATGTATCATTAATTCTATGGTTATAACTACAATGTATAATGTTTTACATTTTACAGTTATTAACAATGAAAATCTCAGGCTCACATATATTTTACTGATTAATACTATTTGTATAAAATTTATTTGTCAAATAAATAAAGAAGTCATTAATAAAACCATCAAATTAATGGAATGCATGAAAGAGATTTTGGTTTGGATAGGGATTTGATATTCTCTGTTAAAGAACACTCAGTGGCATTTTTATGTATGTCTGATTTCTCTAATTTGTATGTCTGATAATTTGAATTTAATAAACCATTGATAATGCTCAATGAAAACAAAACATTAGCTAGGGGCCAGGAGAAAGTCCTAGAAGAGAGAAGCAATGTAACGATGGTATATATCTGCAGCCAAAGGAGATAAGAGCCAATTACTGGCATAGTTCATGTTCATGACGCAGTATAAATAGGGATATATGCAAAGCATATTTTACTTTTAAAAATAATGTTTTAAATAAAAAAAAAAAATGTTCTGAAATTATTTTTGAAAATGCATCCACTAATAAGCTTTAATTAAATCATGCATTGACTCCTTATCATTAGAATTGTCAAAGAATATATTACCCCTTCTATTTTAATGGAAATGGCTGAGAAACTTTTAAACGTCACATGTTTTGAAATAGTTTGCAAAAGTGGGGGACATTAAATCTCATTCCTCTGTTTGTCTGTCAGTCTGTCACAAAAACTTTTACTTTGGTTGTAACTTTTGAATGAGAAGAGATAGGGATTTTGTACCGGTACTTCACATGTATATCACCTGTGACATGACCTTCCAAATATACTACAATTCTTGACCCTCTGACCTTGAAGTTTGACCTACTGCAGTACTTTTTAATGGTTCACTTTTGCAAAACTTAATATAAGTACCATGTACAGTGTAAGTGAAATTGAAAGCATAAACATCATAAGGTTGTCATAGGTTAGGAATACAGTTTAAGCTCTTTTGTGTATGTTTTTAAAGTACAGGTCTGTCACAGATATACCTCAAAGCATAGCAACCACAGCATGAGGTTTCTGAGAAATAGGTTACCTGTTGTCTGTATTCAACATTGAATGATTCTGGTAAAGAACCACAATGTTACTAAGAACCACTTTTTATTGCACTGAATAACTGTGATTCTGGTGAAGGAAAATCAGATAGATTCAAGGAAGATGCTACTCATTACTCTCCTTTTGATCTGTTGTAATAGGCAGTTTGAAAAAAGGAAAATCACTTAATTCTGTAGGAAGGTGCAGTTTGGTGATACATCATTAATCAGTTATGATTTCCTGATTTACCTGTAAATATAATTGAATGTATAAATATCATAAAAGGACCTTCAATCATTAAAAAGACATTAATATTTGGCACATGTCAATTCTTGTCACATTATTTAAAATTTTTAAAAAGGAGTGACTTAATGCTAAATTCTTTTAAAACTGAAATAGTTGAATTGTTTCCTCGAGCATCATGGGACAGTTGTCAATAGTAATTGTGGTTACCAAGCAATTTGTCTTTATATGGCTCAAAATTCTTGAATGACAAAAGAAAACCTGCAAAAGTTATGCAATAAATCAATCAAGCATAAAATTCCTAAGTTATTGAACAAATTGCTGAATCATTGAATTGTCAGTTGATGTCTAGATTTTTCTTGAGAGCTAGGAATTATTTCACAGCTTACAAATATTTAGTGATGATCTAAAGGAAAATAATTGTTGGTCATCTATGAAGTTTGTTTCATTATTCAGATGTATGGAGGTTTCCTTTTAAGTGGAGAACTACTAAATTCTTCCAGAACTTAAGTGTCTCTCTCATGTAATGGGAGCCTGAGTCTGTAAATGACTTAAATTTCACATTCATAAAAGTTATCTCCCATTGTCTATGAAACTGTTCATTAATAAGTAGATTTTTACATCCATCAAATACTTAGATAATGTCCTTCCATTATTTGTTTGATGTTGTGTGCATGCATGACTGGCAACAAAGAAAACATAATGGATAAGTATGCAGATTTCATCTGTAAGGGACTTCCCCTTAAAGTTGGTAACGTTGATAGACTGGGAGAAGGTACCTTGATTAAGCCAGTTGACCCCATTTACCCCACAAAGGAAAATATAACTGTAAATGTGAAAGTTCAGCTTCAGAAAGCTTAATATATTGTCAATGATCCATAAGCTTTGATATTATCAATAAGAGTCCTCTATATTCATGGTGTTTATAAATTAAATGAGAGATTTTCTCAATTTTGACACAGTGTTGAAAATACAATGTATGATTTGTGGACCCAGAATCTGTTCATATTCGATCCGACTCCTACAAATTTTAAGAAATTGTCATACAGTGTATTGCAGTTGCAAATTGTTTCTTTTGTGATTTATTATTTGCATGCATGGTACTCCTATTCAATGATAGGTATGTTTCCTGGTATGAGCAACTTTTCATTGTAAATTCTTTGTAATTTTTTACAATGCCAGTGTTAAATGATAAATTTGGCCTGGGTAGCTCAAATGTGTAGAGCACTTGATGGACTTAATTTTGATGCAGGGATCCTAATTTTGATTCCAGGTCCATGCAGCCATGAATAATGACTCTCCTTTACTGTATGTTATACCAGTATTATAGTTCTGAATTGCAAATCGAACCCTCTTAACCCCCACCCACCCCCAATCCTCCTCACACACACACGTACATGCACGAGCTCTCACTTCCTCAGACAATAAAAGAAACATATTTGCAAAACAGTCATTAACACATGCTTAAGACATTAAACCCAGGCAGCCTCACTAATGACCAGTCAAGTGTAGAGGTAGCAACATACTGCATCAGTGTAACAGCTGAATTCTAAAAAGAAAAAAAGGAACTGTAAAAACTTTAATATTTGAAAGATTTTTTTAATGCAGACATGGGAGTTATTTCCCTTTGAACACAGTTTGGCTGAGTACTTAGCTATGCAATAAGAAGATAGTTATCTCTGCATAAAACCTTTGATGTTTACGAGTTGTAGGTGACATTTGTAGTGTTATTTTCTCATATATTCCAGAAAGGGTACAAAGAGTTCAGATTTGCATTGGAATTTTAGCTAGGCATTAATGCTGAGGACTGTTTTTTCATAAACTTGAATTCTTTAAGTTATTCAGATATAAGAAATGATGTGGTTGAATATATAAATTTTGTCATCAAAAGTGATGTTTGCAATATTTAAAGGGGATAAGAATTCCAAATATTTCTATTAGAGGAATTCAAATTAAAAAATAATCATAAACTTAAAATTCATTTCATTATATAAAGGGATCGATGGTACTCATTGTTCATGTAATTTTTAACAAAAAAAATTTCATGGGCAACCTTGTTCATGTAGCAAAAATTAAGACAAAACTGCTTAGTACAACAGCTGTGAACCAACTTCATGCTTGTTTGGAAAAATTGGTTAATAGAAAGCTTTATGTACCAAGCTCTTTTTGTATAATTTGCCTTTATTTATATCCCTATATATACTTCTGAAAAACTACATATCCTAGCTATAGCTTAATTCTCGAGCTGTCTGTCCATTGCACCAAGGGGGAGGGTGATCTGCAGCTCCTTTTATACCAATAAAATTTAATGAGACTTTTCAGAGAATTTTTTGTATCATGCTGGAATGAACAGTGTTACAAAAGAAAGTAATTGAAAAACCTTTCTGTGGAGTCTTGTTGAAAATGGTTGCAACTGATGAATAAGAGAATTAGCTTCATGCATTATAGATCATGTGCATCTGCTTCAAGTGTATGTAAAATCAAAGTACTCAGAAGTACTGAAAGCCGGGCTCATTTACAGGGTAATGAACAAGGACCGTGGTGACAGTTTAAAATCAAGTTCAGACGTTTAGAGGATATCTTACACACAAAAACATCTCAATGGCACGTATAGTATTAAAAAGTTTTAAAAATTAAATACAATAAAGCTAGAAATTAACAGCGTAAAATATTTATCACATGTGTCGTTTCGGGGTTTTATATACAAACAGAAATAAATAAACACCGATTCAGCAAGATCAATTAAGGTCAAACGACTCTGCACTGATGTGTCCTCAGCGGGGAGTTTTGCATCAAGTCATTAATGATGTTCCATGCATTTGTGTTAGTCTGATAGTACAACCTTTATTTATAGAATATGACGCAGACAGGGATACCTGGTGAAAACCTTTCGCACCTTTTGAATTGCTTTGTAAAATATTAGTCAAAGGAGCCAGGAGAAATATTAAACAATTTAATATTTTGATAGAAATATTCGATTTACTATTTCTTAAGGTGTTTGAATGGATTTTGTTTTCTCAACAGCGGCTTGGCGTACGTACTATATTTTTACTCGTAAACTCAATTTGGCGGTGAAGAAGCAGCATTTCTTGTTGCTCACCGTCGCAATAGCCGGGCATTGCTCTACGAGCAATGAGCCCGGCTAAAAACATGGTTACTTGGACTGAATGGCAACAGTACCTGGGATCCACAATTTTTATCAAAGCTAATATCTTTAAAAAACATCACATAAAAAAATGGCTACAGTCCTTTGCAGTATATATATTCAAATTTTCATTCATATTTAATAGCCTGCAGGCAAAAAAATGTACAAGTTTAGTTTACAAGTAATGATCTGACATTAAAATTCTCGAAAACCCCCCTCTATTATTGAAACGTAAAAAAAAAAGTTGTGGTGAAATGAATATAAAACACTGTGTACTTGTTTCCTGGAGGTCAGCTAATTTCTGTGATCATTGTTTTAATATTTTACATCAAAAGGAGTTGGAATAGTCAATGACTTTCAATTAGTTTCCCATTCTCTGACAACAAGATGATGAAAGTGAGTATTTTTGATCTCTGAGCCTCTTGCTAAGATGCTCAAAATTTCATGTAACACTTGTCATAACTGAAGCATTTTCTTAAGGAGAACAAGACAAAAAAATGTTACAACTTCATTTTGAGATAAAGATTTTTTTACAGAGGCCATCAGATTTTCACAATTTTTCAATTGATCTCCCCCTTTCAGATGATGTGGTCCTTTAATTGTACAAACTTGAATTCCAATCAACCAATAAATGCTTTGTTTAGTTGAAACTGGTACTGTGGTTCTGGAGAGAAAGTTGGGGAAGCACAACAGATTCCTGGTGCCAGATACTTTTCAGTCAGAAAATCTCACTGAGCTTTCAACTCAGGTGAGCATAGAATTCATACAGTCAAACTTTGTTATCTCAAACCTGATGGGGCTGAGAGAAAACTTTGAGAAATCAGGGGATTCAGGATATTGAGGTAAATACTTTAAGAATTAATGATGTTTGGACTTCTAAATCTGACTTACACATATCCATGGTAATCAAGATATTGGAGTTCAAGATTCTGAAGTTTAAATGTGTGTACTAGCCTTGGTACTTTTATTGACTAAGGAGATAGTTGACCATCCTGTAAAATTGAGTGAGACTTGAACCTTTAACCTTCACATTCTGACCTTTGAAGATGTCACCCTAGAAAACATTAAAGCTGATGCAGTAACGGGATCAATGAAGCAACAGCTGTTAACAGGCTTTGTGGTTCTTTGTGGGACGCTGGTTGACAAGTCCAGCTTCCCTGTGATGTGTCTACAGAGGGAGGTAGAGTTTGTACATTAATCCAATAACGCAGCACATCAAGGCAGGCCACCACAGGTAAGGGGGATGTCAGGGCAGGTGTAAATCACAGGGTTTTATGGTTGGCAGATTTCCTTCATGTGTACTGTGTAAATACTTGTTTTTTCGTGACATCTATTGAGTAAGAAATTCTCAGATAGACATGCAGACCTCACCTCCAGACTCTAATTAAAGGATTCTGTACAATGTTCTAAGGTACACCTGCATGCCTCGTGTACCAGGGGATAAGTTTAATTAAATTGAACTATCTGCTAAATTTATCTTGCTTGTTTTTCTAACTTGGGGTTGGCAGGTATAATGACAGCTTATATACTGATCAATCCATTTTGGTGCACACCATACACTCCTTTGTACTGCTTCATTGAATACAAACGTTACATCTGCAAATCTCTCTAAATTTGAATATAAGAAGTCTGAAATTGAACACTGTTGATTAATCTCCTGAGATATAAATTGAACTGAAAGTAAGTTACTTTTCCTTGTAATCACTTACTTTTATAGGTAAAGAGAATTATTTACCCTGGGGGCAGCAAGTCTATTTTTGTCTATGATGCAAATATGTCATTTTACTTACCGATATATATACTGTCTGCAATGTTAGTAGTAAATGTTTGTTTAAATTGATTATGCAATGTAAAGTATGTTCATTGACAATGTATTGTTATATTGCAGTACTTAATAGAAAACATGAAGAATTTTCAGTACATGTTCATGTTTGAAATACAGTTTAACCTTGTTACTTGGAACTCATTGAGACTGAGAAAATACTTTGAGATATCTTAAAAATACGAGATATCTAGGACAAAATACTTTAGGAATTAGCATTTAGGACTTTCAATTCTTTTCAACATATCCACAGCATCCACATATATCAACATATATCCAAAGTATCTGAGATAATAGTGTAACTGTGTTTGAGATACCCAAGTTCAACAGCAATTTAAATGTAAAATATCTTCACTTTTTTTACCATGGGTAAGATTTTTATCCCCTCGCATTGGATGAAATATAGTAATGCAATCATGTGTGTGTGTTTGTGGGTGGGTGAGTTTGTGCTGAACAAAAAGCAAAGAAATGGCTTTTTGTTAGGGGATTCTTTGCCTTGCATTGCCTTTGTTGGAGACTGTTTTAGTAAAAGCAACAGCATTGAATAGCCAAATGTAAAGATACTAATTTAAGGGAAAGATGTAAAATGGAGGCAATAAGACTGCTAAGATAGTTTTCTTATTGGTTTTGGGCTTTACTGGATGCATGTACATTTGGTTTCTGGCTTTCGTTCAGTAACATTTCTGGGTTAGGGTATGTTCAGATCAATTTATTTGCTTAGATGAAAAACCTATATGGTACAGTTTATATTTTTGGTAAATAAGTTTTTGTTGATTGAAGAAACTAATATTATCTACCTTTAAAATAGATAAACTTTTGTAGAAGCCAGAATCAATATGTGTTCTTCACTGAATACCCAGTGCTCAAACCTGCAAAGTTTGCATTATTGAATAGAGTTCTTCAGAATTGATCCATGTCAGAAATTGGAGTGTGTTACCCCTATTGCATAACCTCTTACCTAAAGCAGGGATTTCTTATTATGTAATAAATGAAATGAAAAAAATATGTACTTAGAGATGAATCAATATTTAAACTGGGTACAGGCATTCATATCGGAATCATTGCATGTTTAGTGTATTGCACTGAATGAATTTTCTTTGCATATAAAAATTATAATTTAGTGACTGTTGTTAATAACCTTGAAGTGCAAATCAGGTTCAATGAGAATGAAATCATTCTTTTAATTATATGTCATGCCTTGTTGTAACTCTGACTTCGACCATGTTAAGTTAGAAAGGGCTGACGAACTGGACAAGATTCCATTACCTTGTCATCATGTCGTGGCAGCGATTAAATGCGTCAACCATAGCATGCACCGTGTTGTTAGAAATGCACATTGTACAGAAGACTTTGTGTGACCAATGTTGGCAGGAAATGTCAGATTCTTAAAACAAGAATTTTTCTAAATCTACAGACTTGTCAAAACTTGGAGTCAAATTCCATTTAGATTAATTGTGATGAAAGGTGGAAAAAAACCTGAGGTAAATCTATTTGTAATGGTTCTCCATCCATGAGCAAGACTTTTAACAAGGAGGATAAGAAGAGACATTCCATCATTAATGGTAACCTGCATGATGTGGTCATACTTTCTACTACTGACCAGTGGTCAACATCGATGACACTGATAGAATTCTTCTGTCACCAGTCTGCAGACTTTCTTGTTAGCTACCAATCCATGCATTCATTATTCATCGGGTTGGTGGGTTCATTTTTTTTCGGGGAATTTTGGTCAGCAGCATACTATAGTAAATGTTTACACTCTTGACTTTAAAATTTTGACATATATTAAGGAAATTGATGAAGGAGCTAGAATATTTTCCAGTAACAGAAAGTTGGAATATTTATTTATTTTTATTTGAGTTTTGGGAAAAATCAATAGAAATGGATGTTTAAAGAGGATTTATTGAATTTAACTAAAGTTTGTTGAAAGAAAACATGAGTTGTACATCCTATTAAGGTTTATAACTTAATCCTATTAACTTCTTTACCATAAACCATGCTTGTTTTTATGTACTGGCTTATATAATTTGTCTGCTCCAGAGCAGATCTGGTTCTGTTGTTTTAGCATGTCAGATTGGGTAAGTAAGGAACAAAATGTCTCCGTAACCAGGTCTTCTAAGTGTTTGTTTGTCATTTAAAGGATACAGTTTCTCAAAGAATTAGATAATGGATTTCAACATTTTATAGGTTTGGTCCATTTGTTAAAAACAAGGTGTTTTTTACCTTTATTTTTGGGTTCAGGTGTTTAATCGTTAGATCAGAGATAGACTGTGATAACAATCGGAAATTGCAGTATTCTTCTGTTTGGTTTGATGCTCTTACAATGGCCATTGTCATCAGCAGACATTGCCTAACAGCTGGGCTACCTTTAATCATTTTTTGTTGCACATCAGATATCTATCTGTTCATTCCAATGCAGATTCAGATGTACAGTTTTCTTTCTTGTTTGCCTTCTATGTTGCAAAGGTCATTAGCTACATTGTAGTCTAGACAAATCCTGGTATTAAATTAAGGATGAATTGTGATCAAATGTTTTGGTTTTTGTAACAATAAAAATCACCTTTTGACTGCAAAGGTAGCTTAAGGGGGAGAAAATCAGAAATTGGTCCTCTTTTCTATATATTCGATCAATGCATACTATCTTTGCAAGATATATAACTGTATTCAGCGGCAGCTCACACATATTGGTCCGACCAAAATAATTCCATCATGATAAGTAGATACAACATTATTGTTCATGATAAGTGTAAAGTTGTGTATGTCATACGTTAAAGAAATCAAAAATAACGTCAACATATCATTCGAAAGTCACTTTCCCCTCGAAATGCAAATAAAAAATATCAATATTCCTACGCTCGCTCCCTCCTCAGCCTTTTTTTT
>PRKT01000142.1:585578-599853 GCA_003671525.1 Saccostrea glomerata
GCCCATTTCAAGTTTGACTATAGTAGTTACTTAAGCTAAATGGTATAAATATCTGTTTTCTAATTGTCTGAAAACAGCTTATGTGTTACCTTAATGATAGAACATATTATATTTAGTTATAATGATATGTAAATTTTTGCAATTTAGATTTAATTTTAAGTTGTTTAAGAGTATTGTTTGAATTTAAACTGTACTTTAATGTGACGTGCCAAAAATAATTTAAACCAATTTGAGTTATTTACATCATATCATACATTATAGACACGTGTTTGGCTTGATCATTATCTTCTGGTTGAAAACATTGTGTATTACATTTTTACAATTTGTTCAATGTATTAGTAATTGCAGTAAAATAGATGGCATTAGTGCCCATTTTGGCGCCTGAAGCCTCGTAAATCATGGACATACCCGTGCCGCATACACTTCTGGATCTAGTCCCCTTAGTTCTTCCACAAAGCATTCTTTCTGAGACATTGATAGCCTTTTAACCTTGAATTCTAATTTACCCATAAATGCTTGTTATTATATTAGTCAAATATTTTTATGGATGAAAAACTGACAAAAAGATTTAATCAAGTTCCTGTCATGTGCAGTCAAATGTGAAAAGCCGGCTCTAAGGAATTTCTAAATAATGAAACAAATTTAGAACATGGTCGAGAATTCTGTCCTTGTTTTCAATATAATGAATATAATTCCTAAACAAATATGACTGAAATCACTTAAAAACCCATATCTAATAAAACTATTTTGCGTGAACAGAAATTCTATGTTTAAATTTCCAAACCTCTGACAAATATTACTGCCCAGACATGCCTTTGCTGTTTAATAGGGATTAAACAATACCAACTCAATGCTTTTATGTCACTAGTAAAGCAAATGTCCTTTTCTGTAAATTGGTAGTTCTAATTATTAAAAGGACTGAGCACATAAAACTATTGGCCTCTCTGTTTGTGGTTTAGGCTCCTTTGGATCAGAGTTATCTGTTTGGCCTTGTGGGATAGCAGTGGTAACCCGAGTGTGTTTGATCTCGGGACGGATGACACGATCGGGTAGATATATCCTCCACTGCATGGCTGACCCCATTATTACTGGCTGTACCACTAAAGCCCGCTGCTGTCTGCGGTCTTGGCTCTCAGTCTAATTCTACTCTTCTAAGTTCTGGCTCAGTCACTTGTACCAATTAAAACAGTTAAGGCTTAATTAATTCTGTTAATCACTGTCAGGTGATATCCTAACATAGAAAAATGAAAACAAAAACCAAAACAAACAAACAAAAAAACACCTGGTTAATCGTCTTACAGGAAAATAATAAGTATAACTGTTATTACTACCCGTAACAAGCAGGATAAAGGAACAACCCATATTGGTAAATCATGAAATGAGGGACCCTCTAATAAGACGGCATGAAATATTTAATATAAACCATAAAAGAGGCAGCAAACACTTCAAACCAAAGTCACAAGGCCAATACGTTTAATAGCATTGCACCTCTTTGCATCACAAGCTTGGATACTATTCAAGGAATTTTTATGATGGGTAGATGTTCTCTCTGTTATAACATTGTGAGAGAGCTGTGAGATGTCAGTCTATCAGAATTACAATCCCTCACCCAGACGGGGAGTTGTGGAGACAACATGATATTCTGACATTGGAAGACATTCATGGGTATCACCAGCTCTTAGTTCCTGTGGCAGGTGACACGGTGCACCCAGAGCTTGGAATTCTGCTCACGAGGGTTAAGTTTTACCTACAAACAACATGAGTTTGGTGTCATCTAACACCGAGACATTGAACACCACTATCTGGAACACTGGCCATTTTCTCATTCATTACCTGCCAGGCATTGCTATTATGTCACGGACAGCAATGTTGGTACATTCTGTGACTCTATACCAATAATAACAAGGAGGACTTCTGGTATTGAAGATTGAGGTAAACATTTAGAGGATGAAGACTTCTGATCTGGGAGACAGAAAACATTTGAAGGAAGAAGACTTCTGATCTAGTAGATACTAAACATTCAAATGATCAAGACTTAATTCTGATCTGGAAGACAGAAAACATTTGAAGGAAGAAGACTTCTGATCTAGTAGATACTAAACATTCAAATGATCAAGACTTAACTAACAGTCGAATATCTTTGGATATGGGGTAACCCATATCTATTCTTGTTCATCTCTGGAGTTAGGATTCCAGTTTATCCTTTGGGGGTATTAAATGTAACAAAAGTTTACAAGAAGAGACTTAACCAATTAGATTACTTCCAGGAGATCAAATGATCAGTGGTTTATAATCAGCACTTGACAACAACAAATTTCATCTGATAATGAGCAAATATTTGTTAAAGAACACTTCTGAAAGTAGAAAATGTTTTCCTATGTACTATTTCAAAGCTTCTTAAATTGGTTATTTGATACATGTTGAAAGGTTAAGTGCATTAAAATAAAGCTTAATATTGAATTCATGTTCAATATTTGGTTAGCCTGAAAAATTATTTAAGGGCATTCACCCTGGGACTAAATGATTTGACCCTCTTTAATTTTATGTTACACAGAGAATTTCTTTTTTTCCCCTGGAGACTGGCAGGTCTTGTCTTTGATTTAACTAGCAGTTTTTAATTGTAGGGAAGATTTGTAATTAAAAGTTTGTAAGTATATTTTTACCCCCTATCTTGCTGTCCCTCTCTCTCTAAATAATAATCGAATTCTGTCTGTACATAAAAGTATTTTCATGTTCAACACCTTGGATCATTAGTTCTAAAGCATAAAATACACCTGGATAATTAAAGTATGTTGAATTTCAAATTCTTTCAGTTTAAATCTTGTATTTTTGAATTGTGTATATCTGCAGCCTTGAAAAAAAAGTTACAATAGGAAAGTAAATGAAAAAGAAAATTGTAAGAAGAAAAAAAACTATATGAAGAAGAAAATCTTTTCTGTAATAAAATCCTGTTCCTTTTTCTATACAACACTTAAAATTTTATGAAATATTTGCTTTAATATCATCATGCAGGTGTAGTAAATAATTCCCTCTTCAAAACCTGTAATTTTGCCAGATCCCTTTGTAATTTAGTGATTACATGATTGTATATATGAATGTAAAATTGGTCCACCTTCCTTAAATGTATTTACTATGGTTGTTATAAGATTCTCTATTGTGTTTGAAAATCACTGAAATTATAATTCCCATCTCCTTTTGGTACTTGTGTATAAAAGTTTTGATCATCCATAAAGCTTAAGAATATGCTGGCCAGGTAATCAAAAATGTAAATAGATACTTGTAAATCTGGAAAGTTGATGGTAAAATTTTATGTCTACATGATTGTCAAAAGTTTTTACATGTATGATTTGAAATAAGTCTGCTTGATATTTTATCAATATTCGGGGCTCTTACTTTGAAATATCATTGCAAAGGGATAGGGTTCTTATCGATAAGGACTTTATAGATTTTTCTTGTTTTAAATATGATGCATTATTGTTTTATGAATGATTCAAAAGATATATTAAGGACAAGATCTTAAGGAGGAGAAGACCTAAGCTGGTTCCCCTGTACTCACTGGCCTTTGTCTGATGCAACAATACAAACCACAGAAAAAAAACCCAAACCTTTAGATTCATTAATCAAAATACCATTGTTATTATTTATTTTGTTATGAATATTCCCATTGCAGCCAAAAATGTGTTTCAAGAATTCCTATAAGTGATTCAGTGTTATTCATATATTTGCATTTTTTTCTGTACCTTAGAGGGTCAACAAACTTTGTCAGTTAATTAGATACAAATAAGTTTATCTTATATTTGAAAAATTAAAAGCCAAATTAAAGAAGACCAGCACTTGATAACTAAGGATTAGCAGTCAACAAACGCACAGAAAGTAAGTATGCTAAACTACCAAGTTTACTCCAAAACAAGTTCCTCACTCCAAAAACAAAAGTATAAATTCCAAACTTCCGCAGATTAAGAACTTGAGTACTGGTCCAATTCTCGACAAGACCCTGAATCAACATCGCAATGAGGGCCTTGACTGAGAGACAAGACAAAATGGCCGGAAACCTGTCCCTCACCAGAAAGCCTTTTTATTGACCTCCCCCCAAACACAGTCATTAAGTCTGAACATTGACATTCTTATTTTGGAGGATCCTACTTGTTGTTCAGGCCATTATCAGTACTAGCTCCTTCATTAAACAGGCCAAAAATTCACCCAGCAATGACAAAGCACAAAGTTTATTCAATATTTGTACTCCTAGTTGATTGTTTAAATTTCAGACAAATATCAGACAGACTACATAAAATTAAAAAATGCCTTGGTTTCTTTGTGGAAAATTATCTCAAAATTCAAGTTTAAATTATCTTTGAGATTGAGAGAAAAAGATCAGGTGTGGATCCAGGAATTTTTTTCCCAAGGGGGGGGGGGAATCCACGCCAGTCAAAAATTGATCAAACTCAGGAATTTGTTAATTTGTTAAAAAAAACAAAAACATGCCCAAATGTGAAAATCCTATTTCATGGGTGGTGGTGGGTTAGTAGTTGACTTTTGACTTCTATAAGTGCTTCATACCTACTAATACTTTTCATACCAACTTAACACGGTTCCACTTTTTCGAGGGGGGTCTCTGTTTTCTAGGGGGGAGGGGGGTTTAGTGTATGAGTTTAATATCTCTGCAAATTTGAGGAGGGGGGGGTGGTCGGACCCCCTCCCCCCCTCTCTAGATCCGCACATGTAGATTATAGGGATTTCTTTGTATGTTCAATTGACCTGAGTAAAGGGCAGAATATTATATGCATTCATATGCCATATATTAACAACAAATGCATAAACACTCACTTTTTCATGTACTGTATACAGGGAAAATTTCGCCCCCGTTTTATTTTCGCCCCTTTCGCCCTCTTCATGATTGGGCGAATTTAAAAAGGGGTGAATTCAAATTACATTGCATAATTTCTTAAACAGAACTATGACTGGGCGAATTTAAAACGGGGCAAAATTGTTCTCAAGTGCAAAAGGGCGAAAATAAAACGGGGTGAAAATAACCCTGTATACAGTATACCTGCTATAATTTAGTTTACAATATGGTGATTAGATAAAAATAAAGGAACTTAAAGTGGATTGAATGTCATAAATCCTTACAAATGATTTCATTTCCAACACCGTTTGACACATTTAAATATATCAATAAATTAAATTGATTTGTTTTGAATTTTCATTATCAGTAGACATTACACTGAAGTCATTCAAGGTGAATGGTACACATGGATACCACAGTGTCAATTCTCCCATCTGTGATCAGCTGATTTCTGCCTTCCCCTAGGGGGGTCACACTATTACAGGTAAAAGTAAATCAGTCGTGTGCATGTCTAGCTTTGATTAAGTGAAGAGCTGAGTATCTACAAAGATCTATCTGAACCAAAATACACAAGTCAAACTGCCTTCCACTTGGCCCTCAGTCATCAGAAATGACCAGATCACCATTACTGTCTGATTTCTTACCTGTATAAAGGTGAATCTATCCCTCACACTGTACACACACACACTTCTATACAATATTATTATCCAACACAAATATGTCTCCCAGATTTCAAATCAGACTAGTCCCAAGGAAATCTCCGGTTTCTTTGTCTCTATAAACTTGAGAGTGGAGTTATGCTATTTCCGGCTAATCTATCCCTCACACTGTACACACACACACTTCTATACAATATTATTATCCAACACAAATATGTCTCCCAGATTTCAAATCAGACTAGTCCCAAGGAAATCTCCGGTTTCTTTGTCTCTATAAACTTGAGAGTGGAGTTATGCTATTTCCGGCTGTCTAAATATATGTACTGAAAAGTACCTTTAATCTGTGACAAATGGCTCATCACTGATGTACATTAGCTACCTGTGTGTATATGCTAAGTTATTAGGAAATAAAACGCCACCAGAAGGAGGCGTGTCTTGACTGAATTCGATGACAAGGCACACCGTTGATTCGCTTCGTCACAGACAGGTGTGATTTCATTGCTATTTTCACTTGTGGGTACAAGGGTGGAATCTAGGAAAATATTTATAAGGCTAGCTTTTTTTGGGAGTGAATTTTGTCCCACAATAAATCTACCCTTAAGATAACCAGGTGTTGAGAAAGGTCTTTGATCCAAAATCAACACAATTATAAGTACACAGGACCAAATAAGATGTGTAGATAAAATATTTTGTTAATTTTCACATTCTACACATAATTTGCCTTGTGATTTACTTTAAGCCTAAAGTAAGCTCTTTTCCATCCTTAACCGCACATTTGTAAGCCGACAAGGGGAAGTAAATCTGATCTACAATCCATCAGTACTTGCAAGCAGCTAATAAAATCTTAACCTCTCCATTGACTGAAATATTTCTTATGTTGTATACATCATCTTTTTTCTGACCTAAAGTCTGCACAATGACTAGAGTATTGCTAACACTCAGAGTGGGAATTGAGATTGAGCTTTTATTTTTATTTATTCTAACATTGCTACCATGAAAACCGATACGATGATCTAAGGTGTGACCAATGATTTTCTGCCCTCTAACATGTAAATATAAATATTAAAGGTCAGATGCACATAGTCCAGATATCACATGACATTACCCCTATAGGTGATTTCAGTGATCTGAGATTTAAGATCAAGAGTTAACTCCCTTAGCAATTTTTTTGTAATTTATTGATAATACATGTACAAGCAAGACACAGGTAATGATATTAAAGTTCACTTAGTCTATGATTCAATTTTAATTCTGCTATATCTGTGTTTATCATATATACCAGGGTAGGTTTATTACATGTATATCCCCCGCTTGAAAATTGGGAGAGTATAGTGATGGGGAGTTCATCTGTCTTGTCTAGCTGTCTGTACATCCGTTTGCGCTATTGTGCATCTCCTATTTTACTTTTTGATCTGACACCTATTTTGGGTCTAGCTCCCATAGCAAATCATGGACTTTGTCATTATAATCATATGGGAGGTGGGGAGGGGTATCATTTAGTGAGCTCTGTGCTCACAGTCCCTCTAGTTGTTTTTGTGTACATATGCAGATTTTATTTTTGACTTTTCTTTAATCTCCAGTGACTCTGTTTGGCAGATTTTCTAGACTACCGACAGTGAATATAATAAAATATTAACACTAAATTATGCTATTCATTATTTTCTGAAAGTGAACACTGACTGACTTAGCAAAACTTGAATTAGTGAATGTGTCTATATAATGGTGGGCAGCCTCATTATAGGCCCCAGGATTCCCAAATTTACCTTTAAATCAGGTGCCCCCTACTGCCTCTAGAAATTAACCATACATTTTACCACATAATAAATCAGAAATTTCATAAATACTTCATAAATTGACAAAGATACAGATATTTAATTTGATTGCTATGTCAAAGTATTTCAAAAGCAAATATATACCATTATTAAAAAGTCCTTTAAATTATGGCCTTCACTTGTGGTCCAATGATTATTTCTAATAAAGCCTTACTCATATTTTATAAATTCTATCATATATTGATAATTATCAATATGAAATGTGGATAAAAGTTGATGAGACATTGAATTGCTCACTTTGTTCAAGTTTTAAAATATACTGATGGAATAATTTCATACAACATTTATAACATATTGCCTTTCAAAGGACCTCATTGTGACTGAACCATCAAAGCTAGAGACTGAATACCAAAAGTCAAGGACAGACCGGGCTAATGTTTATTTTGATATATATGTAACAGAGTAACCGAATTCTTATTTCTAACACAAAGGTCCGTAAAAGTCATCAAACTTGAAATCAAAGTAGCTTTTCTGACACTTGTTCAAAGCTATATGCCATCATAAACTATTAATGTATAGAGATCGGTCTTGTACACCTTTTTTCTGATCCAAATAAGCCTCGATTGGAATAGAGTACAGCGGGGTAAACTTACTCATTATGAGAACGGAATACATCTTCTAACGGCTCCTCTACACCAGAATCTTTGTCAAAAAAATTACTGCTACCAATAATTTAATTCAAATTAAATTTTTTTACGTACTGAAAGCTCTCGACCCTGCGTTGCCTCGGCTTCATTTTCTCTGCGGATCTTGGATCGTCTGTTGTCGTAGCGATGTCATCCTGGTTCCCGGACTGATTCCGTTCCCGCTCCTGGACTTCTCGCGATCGATGAAGAAATGAAGAAGACCTGAGAATCTTCACACTCGACTCAAGTTTGGAGGTCCCCCTGTTCAAGGAAATAAGACCACTGGTTATTAATGAAGGCGTTGTTGAAGGGTTATCAAAATACTTTTCAAAACCACTTGGGGTTACTGAAAAGAGGGAAAAGATAAAAATGAAACTTTATACAAACAATATTGACACCAATTTAATACAAGAGGAGCAATAGTAGGGAAGATCAAGGTCCTCAAGAAGCTTGTGATTACAGGAATACCGGTTATTGATAGTCTACGAACAATTTCTTGAACAATACCTGCAGATCTTGTTACAAAGTGTATTGATAAGCTTTTTGTTAGATCATGATGAAAGATTTTCTATAAAATTGAGAATCATTCTGCCTATATATCATAGCATGATTGCAGGAGAAAAGGTTTTTTTATTGTAGCTTAGACCACAAGAATCACGGGCTTATAATAACAGACCCACACTGGGGATCTGCAATACCAGCATGTGATAGGCCGCAGCTTTTTATTTGTTCAAAGTTTCCCATTCTTTGCATTAAATACCATGTTTGCTCCCTTAACAATGGGAATTGCACCACATACCTCTGCACATTAAATTCAGCACTAGTTACAAAGCAACACAGGCAAAAATTAAACTACCATCTCTTCAGCTTTCAAAAGCAGAACATTTTTACATTTTCTTTACAAAAGCATTTAGGTAAAGTCTCATAATTACAGAAAGAGAAAGTAACCAGTAACTGAGTTGAAGGACCACACTGGGATTCAAACCAGGACTCTTGAATCTCCAGTCAAGTGCTCTACTATCTCAGCTATTTGGCCACTGGAATCAAATCCTAATTTGCAATCAGTTGAACATTGCATCTGTACAGTACCTTTGGTGGACAAACAACTTTCTCGTTCGACAAAAAAATATTAAACAACACTTATGGTATTTCCTTGAAAAAAAAAGCTTTTAAGAAAACTTTCCAAACCATGTGTAACGTAAGAATCACCTGACGAGTTTCATGTAATCCACGTAGTTTAGACTGGACTGTCTCTTCATTTTACAAAGAATTAAAATCAAATTTTACAGTTTCTCCACAATTTTAGATTTCTCTGCAAATTTCTCTTTCCACAGTCATTTGAAGTAACAGTCCTAAATCCATTTGCTAAGAATCAAATCAATGGTAAAATAGACAATCCTGATGACAAATGCTGTTTTAAACTTTGGCAAAATCCTAATATATGTGATTTTATCAGATTTTGTTTTAAAAGAACTATTCATCCCTTCCCAAGCTTAGCATGTTGGATTGTATGATTGTATAAGCTCTACCCTAGTTCTTTCATCTTTCACCTAAACTTCCCGATATTATAATGTCACTTGTCCCAGTTTTGTTAGAAATGTATCAATTACAAGAAACTGTAACAGTATATCCCACATCAATGTTAAAAACTAAATAGAAGACCCCACAATATTCCCTAATTCCTACATTTAATGTACCATAAAAGTCGGTTTTGTTGGGATTTGTTGTTGTTGTGTGGATGTAGCTATTTAACAAGAGTAATTTTATAGTGTCCTGCCACCCATTTACATGTCAGCTGGGCTTCTGTATTGAGAGGTTGTCCTTCATTGCTCCAAATCTAGATAGCTTTGTTTCGAGCTCAGGTGTCAAAGTATGACACAACATGTCCCCTGTCCCTAACTTTAACCCGATACACTCAGATACAAACATTCTTTGGCGGCCCATAGGATTTACGTACCCTCTCTTCATAACAGCCCAACTGGGTGCATGGTACTAGACAGGCACTGACACTCACCGGGGCTTTGACAGGCCTCATATAAATGGTACATGAACTCACAATGCATCAACAAGTGGAAGTCAAAAGGCCCTACTCATGACTGGTATATCCAAAAGGCAATCATGTCCGAGTCTTACCCAAGTTGTATTCCACATTCCCTACTGGATGATACTCTGTTTCTTTCCTATCTTGATAAACTAATACTGGAAAATAAAGATACTGAACAGGCAAAGAAGAGCAATTTACCAAAGTAGGAGCTTGATGAATGCTCAGACCCCCCCCCCCCCCAAACACATTAGAAACATCTTCCATGCATGTCTAATCAATATAGGACATAGAAGTACTTAAAAAGAAAACTGCTCCAAAAAACTTAACCTTAACCCGGGACGCCGACGCCGAGGGTATCACATAAGCTCCCCCCAACTTCACTGAGATGAGCTAAAAATGAACATGCTTCAAAAACTCTATCCTAATCACTCATTCAGAAAGTAAAGGCCAGAGTCTGAACATTCAAATCAAGTCTAGTAGTGTACATTCTTAGCTGTATCATCCAAGCAAATTTGATCAAATATTAAGAGATTATATAGTTACTTTAGAATGAGCCTGTTCCAAAAAACTTCATCTGTACAATCCTCCCAAAAATATCAAATTTAGCATCTAAAGCAAGTCTGGTAGTGTAAAGTAAATCTCTTTGTGGTCTTTGATAAAATATAAGCATAATACACAGATAAAATGAAAGAAAAAGTGAGCAAGCTCACATAACCCATTTCCCCCCACAACTCAAAGTGCTGAAATTCCCAGAAAAAAAATAAAAGAATCAGAATTTCCAGGTAAAATGCACATCTACACATTGTGTACTAAATAAGCAAGTGATTTAGCATTTCGCAAAATGAACAACTGATTTATGATCTAGTCAAGACTTAGAGGCAATTGACAGTTTCAAAGACAAACTTTTACAGACATTGCTACTGACTTACTATCTTCCAGTCTCGCCTTTAACCACTTGGTAACGTTTTACTCTGGGATCTGCTTCCGTTATTAAAACCTTATGGAAAAAAATACATATCCATGTAGTATTGAACATAAATTGTCAAATGCCTTTTCTTTAAAAAATTCAAATATAAATCCTTAAAATAAAGAAAAACAAGATCTGTTTACGAAACATTGATGCCCCCATATGTAAGTTTCAATGTTCAAGGTCAATTGGTCAATTATGTTAGTATCCAAAGAAAGTTCTTGTCACAATATACCTGGGAAATATGAAAGCCATAGTTCCAATTTCCAACTAACTAAAAAGTTATGGGCAAGGTAAAAGTTTTTGTGAATAAACAAACCAACAGACAGATGGACAGGGCAAAAGATATATGTTCCCAAATCTTTGATTCCGTTGGCATTAAAAATCTATCATCAAGCTCAATGTAATATTTAAGAAAAAAACCTTACCATTGTCAGAATCAATCCAACTGCTATTTTCATCATTACTCTTTTTCACAGTACATGTATTCTTAAAAATTAAAAGAAGCACATCATAAAAATTTTACAATTTCTTTAACCTTTTTAAATATAAAAACGTGTTTGGATTGTGTAAATGAAAAACATTAATGTTTTTATTGATGCATTAATTAACCAGTTTTGATGATTGTAGGACTAAAGTGTTTCAGTTAAAAGATGGTCAGAATCTCTCCATATTTGGGCTTGGCCTCATATGGCCATATCATTAACTTAAAGGTCTGAGCAATATCCTTTAATGTGTGACGACCTCATATTAAGATGCATCAGCTTACAAAGTTTGATTATTCTTGAAACCAGGATACATGCTTTGTTTTCGATTTATCGAGTAACCGGTTACTCGGACATTTTTTGTTTCAGTTCACCCGATTAAAAAACACCCTTGCTTATTGTATACATTTAATGTAGTACCAGTAATATTAAGAGCGTTTTTGCATTTGGCAATTCTTTTATATGCACTGAAAAAGTCCGTTTATAAAATATAAAGACACATCTGAAAAATTTACAGTTAAATGTCTTTCTATTCGAGTTACTGAGTAACAGTTTAAGTAAACAAGACTTAAATCGTTCGACGGTTAACCGGGTATTTGCTGTTAACTCTAGACTTCTTTTTTTTTCAAACGGTAATCACATTTATCATATGTTCATCTATTTGTAGAATAGAATTTTTAAATAAAACATAAACTGTAACAAAAAAAAATTAAGAAAAAATTAAATGTTGAAACAATCCTGTTTTTCTGTTATATCTTGGTCTTCATTTTGTTGAGTAAGTTCTGCTTCCTGTCGGTTACACGGTCTTTTATTTTCAAACACAAAAATACATGCATTGTTTTGTTGTGTTAAGATCGAAATGTTTTTTGGCGACTCAAATATTTTCCTTGACATTTACGCCATCTGTCATGACGAGGGCAAAAACAAAACCTTCGGTCACCACTCTTTAAATGAATTACTGCAGTATATATGGACAGACAGAAATCTTTTGATGACGAAACTGAAAATCAAAAAGGATGTAAGAGGATGTAAAAAAAGGTTTCACTATGAATCACACAATAAAAAATAGCTTTACTAGCATAGGCATACATTACATCAGGGTTCTCCATCATTTGAAATGTTACTGTGTTGCAGAGTTTACGCAAAGCACTAAAATTTCGCGGTATTTTCATGACCAAATTCGCAACTGAATCACTATTCATTATAATTACAAAAGGATACATGCACACAATTATTTAAAAATCACTAATACGTTATACAAACTGTATGGTCGTACATATTGATAAAAGTAAAAACAATTCTGAAAGCAGGGGAAATTTTTACCAATACCGTCAAACTACTTAATGTTTTTGTAAATAAATTTGCCGTGATTATTTATCAGTTTTCTTGATCGAGTTATGGCATTACAAAAAAAAGAAACTTCAGAACAGTAAAATATTTTAAAGAGTTCCTTAAATATTTTTAAAATTTTAAGCAATTTATTTGCATCAATTAAATGACTTTGGTACGATGTTATGTTTGACTTACAGTGCCAATATAAATCTAGAGTCGTGGCTCTAAAGAAGACATATTTAATTTTTTTTCAAATATTACCATGTATTTTATAGCAACTACCGATTAACCGTTACATTAAAGTGTGACAACAAATTATTTGTCTTTGTTCCGTCATGTAAAGTCAGGCAAAGATCAAGCAGGTAATTGATTATGCAAGGTGAAGCCCTAGTATTTAAGTGCTCTAACTTTTAAAATTGAAAGACGGTAGAAAAGTGTTTCAGTTAGAAAGAATTTGTGTGTTTATATTTTTTAATTATTATAGATCTTACTGTGTCGGCAAAATTTTTACTGTGTCGCATGCTTAAAATTTGAATCGTTCCTGTGTCGGAGAAAAATTGTACTGTGTCGGGAGCAACACAGTTAAACAGCTCATGGAGAACCCTGATAACATGTACTGTAGACAATTACTCAGAAAGTTTACGGAAACTATTCAAAAATCCTCAAACTACATGTAATATGACTGTGCAATGGAAAGCGCCGCGACCGTTGGATGTCCTTTAATAATTTATGAATTATCTAACTCGAGTTCGTGTTCAAAAACTCGTTGAGAATAGAGTCGCCATACATGTAAGTAAAGGAACAATCACGACCAGCATTAACCATTCATCTGATGCCATTATTTGAACCGAATTTTCCGAATATCAGATGTAGAATTCAGTCGTATTTTATGAAAATTAGAGGTCCTCCGTACACTTTGAATTCTTTGAAAAACATTGTTTTGGCCTTACTTCCCTAAAACATAGTTTAGGTTGTGGTGAATCAGCATTCGTGTAAAACAGTATTTTCCATTCACTTTATAAAATGAACTTGGAAAAAGTATATAAAAGCACCAAATGACCTACATTTTTTAACCTACATAAATTAGTCTTGTACTGGGATTCCACAGTAACCCCGTTACACATTTAGAAATACGTAATACTAAAGTGTAAAACGATGTCGATGATTCAGTTTAAATGAGGAAAGATATTGATATTTTTAAAATAGACTCTTCGAAACGAAGTACAGTGAATACTCGAATTCCTTATCTAGTACATGTATATTAGATAATATAGAATTATTTAAACACCAGGTTCTCTCTAATTGTAATCAATCTCGTGGTTTATTCTTTTATCTTCAGAAGCTGTATGTTACAACATATATAAAGCATCTGAGGGTAGAATGAAAGCTTAAAGCTTTACTGAGGGTTTGCAAGTATTGAGTATTTCATTCAGATCACTCAGACTTTATATTCCAATAAAAAGTTAAACCGGTCTGTAATACTACAG
>PRKT01000142.1:601605-653026 GCA_003671525.1 Saccostrea glomerata
GGCCCCCCCCCCCCCATTCACCCCTGGTCAATTTTTTTCCCTTTTTTGTCATAAATTATGTGTTAAGTACTTATTTACAACGTATTCCATATGAAAAATCCAAAAAAAAAATAACATAGATTTAACGATTTACTAAAAACGTCATACCCTGGTATTATAAAATAGAGAAGAGGGTACACGTTGTATGACTTTTTTAGTAAATCGTTAAATCTATGTTATTATTTTTTTCTTTTTGGATTTTTCAAATGGAATACATTGTAAATAAGTACTAGAAACATAATTCATGACATAAAAAGAAAAAAAAATTACCAGGGGTGTAGATGGGGGGGGGGGGGGGGGGGGATGAGGGTCCTGTTCACAAGTACTGTGATCGCTTAAAATAAAACGTTACATTGAAAATTAAATTATATTTTAATTTCTTTTACTAATTGTTTATTATCGCATACTGTTAATCACACATTGATACAAGTTGTTAATTTTTGTTTTTTATTATTATCTATTTTTAGGATTCGAGTGTCAACATGGGAATTTTTAAATGAATAAATGTGCTCAGATGACACCTAATGTTTATACCTGCTTGCTTGTCTCTGTGTTTTTTCGAGTGGGGCTATCGAGGAGGGAGGTCGAGATGGTAGGGTGGCTTTTTAAAACGAAGATGGATTGAGAGTACATCAGTATTCACCTTTATTTATCTAATAACTATGATAATAATAAATATAAAAAAATTCGGTATAATATGATAAATACAGGATGTAGTTGAAGGTAACAATAAACATCCCCCTCGAAATCCGTCGTCAGCCGAGGCTGAGGCATTTTCTTGGGTTGTAACTTTTCAATGTAACCCTCAGCTACATGCGGTATTTATATACGTATTAAAACGGAGATGGAGAGACTGATTAAGATTTAATAATTCACATTAATAATAATAATACAAATTCAAACTGATATTCAATTAATAATGAAACTGTCATGTAAACATTTCTTTTCAAGGGAACATTTCCTCCAGAAGATATTTTTGTGGACAAAGATGCTGGCGAGACTGGGCGATAGTAAGTATTTGTGTTAAACAGATTTAAAATAATGTCCTGGTATAAACATCTTGACTTTTTGTCCTAGTTTTCATGTCCTGCGGTTTGCGTGATATAAATGTTACACATAAGTGCTTCCTTATTAGAAAATACTCTATTATTAAAAAACAAACAAGATAATAAAGCCTATAGCTATTAAATGATTTTTATTTATCTACAGTTATGTTACTTTGGAGTCAGGTGACAAATACCTTTGTCGTTATGGCAACGCCAGTGCCAGCTTGATAGATTCTCCTGCTTTTTCTGAGGAATGTTACTACCAAAACAAAGATGTATTAACAGATATCGAGAAGAAAACCGGGTTGTTTCCTTACTACCATTCCGTGAACCTAAGATTACCAGGTATAATTTACAAATTCTTCCAAATCTTTCTGATACACCCTTCCCCCTTTCCTAATGATTTTTTGAAATGCGTTCACTTTGGATTTGGGTTTCTTTCTGCTTCTTTTATTAGGAAAAACTAAGAATTTTTATACGCTCTAGTTCTGAATTTGAACAACGTGCTCACTCGAAAATCTTGACCCTGCTGATTCATTTAAGGTCACTGAGTTCTTCAAATTAAAAAAAAACTTGGATGATCTAAATAGTGTGACTTTTGCGTCACCATCGGACTTTGGAGTCTTACATATATATAAGAAAATACTTTTTAGAAATAAAAAATACAAGACCACAGATATTCATATACTGTAAACCAATTATTATACGCATCATTTTTTATTCGCGACTGACCGCTAGAGAACCAATCCGCGACGATTTATTTCCGCGAACAAGTGGTCACATTTTTTTTTATTTCCACAAGTATTTTGGGCATCATATTAAAATCTTAAATATGTCCATAAACTAAGTAAAATGCTACAGGTCTTGAGTACTGCTTACTCATTATTTAAGACATTTTGTGCATTGCGTCCATTTAAAATCTTATATCCGTCCCTTAAGTTAAAGTAAAATGTTAATCATTCACGACGATGGAATGAAAATCGGAAAAAAATTGAGAAGATTAGAGTTGATTTTTTAAAAAACTCCAATTGTGAAAGTGTGAAAGTGCCTCATACCAATTTGGTAATTAATCGACGCTTTCCGAGATCTACAAAGCCAAAGGGCAATTATTATAAACAAGTTAGATGGTTCAAAGAAGTCAAGGAATATAACTTAATATATCATATATATGGAAAACGAATGATTGCAGAAAGCTAGATTTTGAACTAAATAGAAAGTTTACAGCGATTTCTGAATTTGATATTTGCACTCTTACTACCAAAAAAAAAATGTAAATTAAAAATATAAACATCATTTAAGGCAACCATTTCTTGCATCATCTGTTCTTAATTCAATTCATAAGATGAAAAAAAATTTATCAAATACATACTTTCTCCTGTTAAAGGCAATGTGCTTGCAATGGAGAAATAAATCCTTGATGTTTCAATCGCTTTCTCAGTTTGAGCTAAAACAACGAAACATTTTCATAAACAGATGTGTTAATTAGTCTAATAAAAATTGAATATTGTTAATTTTTTTTCAAAACATATTAAATTAGCAGGCAGACAGTTACAAAATACTAGTATATGCTTTCTGTTGATGAAGATACAAAGTTCCAATGGAGGAAAAGGACGATGTTTTTGGCATTTTACAGAGAACAGCTGCTTTTACTCTCCTTTTAATTCCAGTATAAGGATATCAGGTTAAAACAAACTAATAAATTTCTGATGTTGTGTAACAAATATTTTAATTCTCAGAGTGAAAAATATGTTTCAGATGTTCAAAGTGCTTTCAATTTCAAAACTAAATTAATTTCATAAAATATTCTCGGGAACAAAGTGAAGACTACGCCCCATTGATACTAAAATGCCCGTGTAGTTCAATATTTTTTAACAATCAGTATCAAAATGCAAAAAGGTATGAACTTTCATTGAATTGGTAACTGAAAATGAAAATTAATTAGAATTGACATTGTTTAACATACAGGTTGATTCTTTAGGACATTTATGGGAAGCCAAGCTGTCGAACTCCAGTTTCTCGGTGCATCTAACTTTAATGCTGGCACCACTGCTACACTGCAGATGACAGGACTCATACACTTGAACTGATAACGGAGACACGCCCAGCGGACACGCCCACTTATCTCCAGCACCAGTCACATTGGGTAAGGAACCACATCCTATCAGACAAGAGGTCATTAGATTAAATGGGATGAAAAAATCTAAACTTGTTTTCCTCTTTTGTTCCATCGTCTTTATCAAAAATATACATTTTAAAGTCATTTTTGGTATAGTCCAAAGGATAAGTCTCATTTACTAGGAGCCAATTTAAGGTCACAAGCCACAATGCTCAGTGTCATACTGTTCTCAAATTTAAATTTTTGTTTTTGTTTTCCATATATGAATATCTGTGGTCTTGTATTTTTTATTTCTAAAAAGTATTTTCCTATATATATGTAAGACTCCAAAGTCCGATGGTGACGCCAAAGTCACACTATTTAGATCATCCAAGTTTTTTTTTTAATTTGAAGAAGAACTTAGTGACCTTAAATGAATCAACAGGGCCAAGATTTTCGAGTGAGCACTTTGTTCAACTTCAGAACTAGAGCGTAAAAAAATTCTTAGTTTTTCCTAAGAAAAGAAGCAGAAAGAAACCCAAATCCAAAGTGAACGCATTTCAAAAAATCATTAGTAAAGGGGGAAGGGTGTTTCAGAAAGATTTGGAAGACTTTGTAAATTATACCTGGTGATCTTAAGTTCACTGAATGGTAGTAAGGAAATAGTCCGGTGTTCTTCTCGATGTCTGTTAATACATCTTTGTTTTGGTAGTAACATTCCTCAGAAAAAGCAGGAGAATCTATCAAGCTGGCACTGGCATCGCCATAACGACAAAGGTATTTGTCACCTGACTCCAAAGTAACATAACTGTAGATAAATAAAAATCATTTAATAGCTAGTTTTTTTTTGTTTTTTGTTTATTTTTAATAATAGAGTATCATCTGAAAAGGAAGCACTTATGTGTAACATTCGCAAGACATGAAAACTAGGACAAAAAGTCAAGATGTTTATACCAGGACATTATTTTAAATCTGTTCAAGGCCAATACTTACTATCGCCCAGTCTCGCCAGCATATTTGTCCACAAAAATATCTTCTGGAGGAAATGTTCCCTTGAAAAGAAATGTTTACATGACAGTTTCATTATTAATTGAATGTAAATTTTGAATATATAAGCTTGTTACCTCAAATCATGAGATGTGAATTATTAAATCTTAATCAGTCTCTCCATCTCTGTTTTAATACGTATATAAAAAACGCATGTAGCTGAGGGTTACATTGAAAAATTACAACCCAAGAAAATGCCTCAGCCTCGGCTGACGACGGATTTCGAGGGGGTGTTTATTGTTACCTTCAACTACTGTATTTATTATATTATACTGAATTTTTTTTATATTTATTATTATCATAGCTATTAGATAAATAAAGGTGAATACTGATGTACTCTCAATCCATCTTCGTTTTAAAAAGCCACCCTACCATCTCGACCTCCCTCCTCGGTAGCCCCACTCGAAAAAACACAGAGACAAGCAAGCAGGTATAAACAATAGGTATCATCTGAGCACATTTAGTCATTTAAAAATTCCCAAGTTGACACTCGAATCCTAAAACTAGATAATAATAGAAAACAAAAATTAACACCTTGTATCAATGTGTGATAAACAGTATGTGATTGTAAACAATTAGTAAAAGAAATGAAAATAACTTAATTTTAATGTAACGTTTTATTTTAAGCGATCACAGGTACTTGTGAACAGGACACCCCCCCCCCCCATATACACCCCTGGTAAAAATTTTTTTTTTTTTGTCATGAATTATGTTTTTAGTAGTTATTTACAAGTATTTCATACGAAAAATCCAAAAAAAAAAATAACATAGATTTAACGATTTACTAAAAAAGTCGTACCCTGGAATTATAAAATAGAGAAAAGGGTATGACTTTTTTTTTTAGTAAATCGTTAAATCTATGTTCTTTTTTTATTTTTCATATGGAATACGTTGTAAATAAGTACTAAAAACATAATTCATGACAAAAAAAAAAAAATTGTGACCAGGGGTGTATAGGGGGGGGGGTGTTTCCTGACAACAAGTACCTGTGTAAGCAATTGGTAATTTAGATAAAATAACACCATGTGGCACTGTGAGATACTAAAAGGTTTAAATGATTGTTTTTATCAGTAAGAACGTAATTTTCTTACCATATTGTCATGTGAACATCGAGTTGATCATTTACAGGAACCGGGCGTATTATTTTTGTTATTCCATGTTTAATAAATCTATTTTTAAAAGATCACCATTAGAACTGTGAAGAAAGCACTGGAAAAAGTGAAATTGTTTGCATACTGAGTTTCCTCTTCAAATGTATTGTAGTAAACCAAAGAGATCCAGAAAAACTTGCTGGTCACAATTTAATACGACACAATTTAGAAAGTTCTTCGTCGATATCCTCAGGTGGCAGAGGATAGTTTTTTTTGCAATCAGAACGTTTGACTGACGGTCTACTTAATATTGAGCTGCTTTAAAAATGTGCATTGAAAAATTTTAAATTCCAAATTACCAGGTTTGTTTTTATTGTGCATAGTTAATTGATTAGCTAATTTTGTGAATCTAACAATTACTGCACTTCGAGATTCAAAGGGAAACAAACCAGATTCTTAATATTAAATATAGTTATACCCCTGCTTCGAAGGAGAGAGGTCTATACTGTTTAACCCTTGTTTGTCTGTATCTGTGTTTGTCAACAGTAAGTCAAATTTTTTGAAGTTATGAATTATAATTTCATAAAGCCTAAATATATGTTTTATTCTACCATGATTATTGAAAACATCAAATAAAACCAGCGGACAATATTCTCCAATAAATCACGAACGTGAACAAAAAATTTTCAGATCAGAAACATGCATCAAATCTGAACAATTCAAATGCATGTTTGGCTGTAGAATGAAATACTTGTTTAGACCGCATCGATGTGTCGTCTTTTGCAGTATAAACACTGTAAATTGCATCAAGTTGCTGATGAATGTCGTTTTTTATAGCTAAGCGGGGCTATTCCATGGACCTCCCTACACATTAAACAACGTGATTTTAGCAGTAAAACAGGAACATGATTTTGTTATTGTATATTCATTTTAACTGATCAATACATATTACAAACAAATTTTTTAATTTAAAAAGCTATTTTTAATGTAACGAAAGCTCAAATCGTCTGCATTCTATACACAGGTAATCAAACAAATTCTACCTCTGGTGTTAAATGAAACAGCGTAATCGAGACATGGTGACTTAATCCATTTCTCTATAGAGGAAACGATTATCCCTAATTTAGCCATTGTAGTTATACATGGTAGAATAGAAATAAAGTCCTTGTTGTCGTGAATGATGCAGAATAACCTCCGAGGTCGAGAAATGTTGTTTGAAAGATAAAAGCCTCGCCTATCGCCTCGGCTTTTATCTTTCAAACAACATTTCTCGACCTCGGAGGTTATTCTGCAACATTCCCGAAAAGGCGGACTTTATTTCTTAATCGATCCACAGCATACATGTATTTATTCATCAGGAAGATAGAACTAAATCATGTGTGTTCCTCTTTTTAAAACCCTGCTCTGAAGGAGAGGGGGTATACTGTTTTACCTTAGTGTATCTGTCAAGCTGTCCGTCCGTGTGTCTGTCCATAACAAATTTTTGGTCACAGTTTTCTGAGCAACTACTCATCGCAAATGCTTGAAATGTTAGCACATTCTTTTTTGAGGCATGGCATATGATGAGATTCATTTTTAGCTCACCTGAGCTGAAGGCTCAATTGAGCTTTTCTGATCACTCGTTGTCCGTCATCCGTCCATCTGTCTGTAAACTTTTCACATTTTCAACTTCTTCTCAAGAACCACTGGGCCAATTTATACCAAACTTGGTACAAAGCATTCTTGGGTTAAGCGGAATTTGAATAATTAAAATAAAGGGCCAAGTCCCCTTCCAAGGGTAGATAATCAAGAAAATAGAAAAATAGGGTGGGGTCATTAAAAAATCTTCTTTTCAAAAAATAGACTCTTCGAAACGAAGTACAGTGAATACTCGAATTCCTTATCTAGTATATTAAATAATATAGAATTATTTAAACACCAGGTTCTCTCTAATTGTAATCAATCTCGTGATTTATTTTTTTATCTTCAGAAGCTGTATGTTACAACATATATAAAGCTTCTGAGGGTTGAATGAAAACTTAAAGCTTTACTGAGGGTTTGCAAGTATTGAGTATTTCATTCAGATCACTCAGACTTTATATTCCAATAAAAAATTAAACCGGTCTGTAATACTACAGGTGGGTAATATTGTTTAAAATACGGATATAATATGAGCTAATTTCTGAGGATTGAGAAACGTATTTTTCCTTAAAAGATATATACCAGTAATAGTATGCATAGCGGTTCTGAAAAAGTCAGAATTGTTGCTTTCAACCTTTTGTGACTTATGTAATCGGGTGAAATAGATTTAGGACCATTACCAGCCTAGTTTGGACTTTAAGTAAGGCGTGGCATTCTCGACGTTACCTAATTAGCTGATGAAATTTACACAGCTTTCCTTCACTGTTGAAATATTCATGGGATAGAAATTCGGACAAATGCCAATTAGTGTATCAAATAACCAGTTACATTGTTCTTCCTGGAAAGAGGTGGCGCTTATGTCGTCTTATCGTTGTCAACAACAATTTAAAGTTCCTGATGTTATTAATTTCTTTACCAATGAGAATCTACTCGCCATTTCATGTAGCGACGAGAATGCCACGCCTTACTGAAAGTCCAAACTAAGCTGATAATGGTTCTATTTATTAATTATTTCCTGATTTTGATTGACAATTGACAATGCTTAACCTATCGTTGCATGCAGAATGAGTATTTGTTTGGTACTTTGTGTCAAATTAAGTCCTCTACATAAGATATAAAGAAATATATATTTAGTGCCTCAACTTTTTCATGACCGGACAATGCAAATGTATTACTGAGTATTTCTACTTGCTCTAAAATATAATAAATGGGGGAGGAGGTTATGTCTAATTTCCGTACTCCAATTGTCGGAAATCCACGGCTGATTACGCTTCGTACCTTTTTCCATGAATCCACGGCGGATTACGCTTCGTTTTCTCTCCATCATCGTGATGGAGAGGGGAACGAAGCATATCTGACGATGCCGTACTTCGTGAACTCTTTTTACTCCTACAACATAAATAAGGGGGAATTCTCAACCCAAAAACTTGATCTTGTTTGGCCTATATAGAAATATACGGAACACGAAAGTATTCTTATTGAATGAGGAAAGATTCGAAAATTTCAAGTAATAGTTTGGTAAATCTCGACATATTCTCCATTGTTCAGTAGTAACTAGCACTAAGAGAAGTGTTAAAAATATCTCTCTGGTTTGAATAAAGTATCCGTAATGGGCTCTTTGCTGCACAGCTGCAATGTTTCTGTAATGAGGAAAACCATTAAGTATTTTGTTTTGAGCGCACACAGACGTTGACTTGAGACATTAACTGAGGTGGCAGAGGATAGTTTCGAATAAAGTACCGGTCAAAAAATAGAAAAAATAGAGAAACCTGAGGTTTGAATGCATATTATAAATCTTTGTGCTTTCACTTAGTGTACTGGAACTCCAGACAGGTTTGAGCATTGCGGAGGCTTGTCGGGCTTTGCCTATTCTGACTATAATGTCTTCGTCTGAACCACCTGTATTACTAATGATGGACACTTTGTAAGTAAATTGTTCCACCTGTTCCAGTTCTTCCCCCTCAATTGTGATTGGTCCACCTTTTTTCTAGTCTTGATTTTCATAACTTTTGTTCTCTTGCTGTTATTTTTAGCCTTATCTTCTTAATTTCCAGTCACACTAGATTGTGGATTTTTCTATAGTGTCTTTTATTTGATGGTACAGTAGGGCAAGGTCATCGGCAAAATCCAGGTCTTCCAATCTTTTAACGAATTTCCCTTGTATTCCTCTTGGCCTGTCGAATGCCTGCTTTGTGATCCAGTCTATCACTATAAGAAACAGAGTGGGCGATAGTAAGCAGCCTTGTTTCACACCAGTTTTGACATCAAAGGAGTCAGTGAGGGATGTTTCGTGTATCATTTGCACGGAGAATTCTTTATATAGGGTCTTAATAATATTCACAATCTTAGATGGTATTCCATAGTGTCTCAGTAGTTGCCACATTCCATCTCTGTTGACACTGTCAAAATAATTAATGCCTTTTCAAAGTCGATAAAATTTATATAGAGAGATGATTGCCATTCAACAGATTGCTCCACGACAATTCTCAGAGTTGCAATTTGGTCAGTGTAGCTTTTTTGGATTCTGTTGGATCTAAAACCTGCCTGTTCATCCCGTAAAACCTTATCCACCGCATCTTTCATCCCGTTCAGTATTACTCTACATAGGATCTTGCTAGCTACTGACAGCAGGGTAATGCCTCTCCAGTTTTCACAGCAGCTTAGGTCTCCCTTTTTCGGCAGTTTTACAACTACATGTAGTCCTTTTATTCATTCTGTTGATATTCTCTCAGCTTCTCAGATTTTATTTAATAGTTTAAACAGGTATTCACTTATCTCTTCCCCTCCATTTTTCAACGCCTCTGGTGGTAAACCATCTACCCCAGCCGCTTTACCATTCTTCAATGATTTTAAGGCTCGAGGTCTCTTGATTTCTTGTTTCTTTATATTGTCAACCTTTATGTTAAGGTCTTCCCCTTTTGGTAAGGTTACTGGTTGGTCTGGTTCTGGCCTATTCAAGACATCAATGAAGTGCTCATTCCACCTCTCCATTTGTTCATTTAGTTTGGTGAGGACTTTACCAAACCTGTACTGGAAATATTCTTCCCACAATCTGTCCATCTACACTAACTTATGCCAAGAACCTGTAGCCTGTTTTTCCTTCATCTCTCTCAGACTTTGAGCCTGTTTTCCTGTTTCATACATGGTACGTACATTCCAAAAACCGACTCTCATTTTAGTTCATGTGTTCCGTATACAACTAACATGTTCACAGTCAAACATGCAGTATTCTGCTGATATGCTGAAGACTCGACATTAGTAGAAATATTCCTAGTCCTTGTTTCCGTAATCGCTATGATTTTAACGGAAGGGGAGATTATCCCCTTGCCCAACCCCAAACCTGGAGGACCGGGAGGTAATTTGATTATTGTTTTCTTCCACTAGATCTATAGCTTTCCATGGCTGACGAGACTAATTCTGCCCGTGATTTTTAAAATAGTTTATCTTCTCCTAGGTAACTGCCTTACCCGGCTAACGCTCTTACCTGAGCGGATTTTATGTAGGGTTTACTCCTTAGCCTTTCCTTCTCCCAAAGGTAACCACAAGGCAGCGGTTTGTTGATATCAACCCATAACTGGAGACTAGGATCGCAGGCATCAGGGCATATCCACACACCGTTGGGTCGTACATGCCGTGTCTTTAGGGGCCTAGTTTCCTCCAAGACCCTGTGGTTCTGCTTGGGGCCGCAAGGGACCCAATGTCTATCTGCTACCTCGAGGAGGATCCCATATCTCGACCACATAGGTCTAACTGTTGAGAGGCTGTGCCTGGCATGGAAGACTTGCATATTTTGCTTCTTTTCACAGCAAACTGTTAGTCAGGGGTGGTGTGTAATCGAAGGCATTAAGTTTATGCTCTGTCTGTTTAGATATCTGTTCGTCTGTTAATTCGCCTATTTGTTTGCGAACTTCAATCTTTCCTATAACCTTGAACTAAGTGGAGATATGGCTTTCATATTTAACATGGGTTACTCTTGTGATATGCCTTTGGTTACCTACAGTTTGACTTATTGGCCTGGAGTTTGACCTACGTTTGCAAAATTTTAAGTGACTTTAAAGGTACTTGGACACAGATTTGAAGTTATTATTATCTCTATAATATTACGACTTATATGTTTTCATAGCATTTCACACAAAAATTAAATAAACAGAGCCAAATTTCCCCCTCTTTCTCTCTCAGAGTAGGGTTTTCCCCCCTCGTTATAGAGTCAATATAAACCACAGCCGCAATATTTTTGTGAAGAAAAAAGAAGAGAAACTGATTTTTAAGAGATAAATACGTGGGTTTTTTTACTTGTAAGGCAAATCATGGAATCTCAACCAAAATATGTATATTTCAAAAGAAATATAAATATTCTCAAAACATAATGAAACAAACAAAAATGGATGTCGGGATTGGTATATATTTTTGGACCTTTTTTGGTTGTAAATGATTACAATTATAATAAACTTTATAAAATATTAAAAAATTGTAAACTTGCTATCATGATGTTCAAAGTTCCACCTTTCAGTAACCATCCTCATTAATCTATACAATTTTTTTTAGACATATTACATCTCCTTAAATCCCATTTTTGTGAAACTTTTAATGAAGAATTTAACTTCCATGTTACTTAATAGGACTCAAATTGTAATTTTCAAGGTTTGTTTGTATCATCTGTCCTTAGATTATATTTCATTGGGGGGAAAATTGGCTCTGGGGGAAATCGCACTCTATAACTACTACACAGAGTAGGATTTCCCCCTGGAAAATTGACTCTGGTGTGGGATTTCCGTAAGGGAAATCCTACTTTATAGCCAGTTTTCCTGGGGGGAATCCTACTCTAGAGCCATTTTTCCGAGGGGAAAGATTTTAGGGGGGAAAGCCTACTCTACAAGACCGGTAATATCTTTTGAACGATTGGTGCTAAGGCATTCATACTAGTACATTACGTATACATTTGTATCCTTCAGAACAACCCCCCTTGGGTAACAACAATTTTGACCCTCTAGCCTGGACCTTTGTCTGTTTGTCCGCAAAACTTTTACCTTGCCTATAACTTTTGTTTGGATAGTGCTATGGCTTTCATATTTTACATGAGTATTTCTAGTGAAATGCCGTTTTGTTGTTTACCGACATGTTTGACCTCTTGACCTTGGTGATTGTCTCATGTTTTAAAATTTTACAGGACTTTAACCTTGACCATGATTTTGTGCTAATGTTTTCACAGTTTACATGCGTATTCCTTCTGAGAAGCTCCTTAAGGTACTAACTATTTTGCTCCTCTGACCTTTGAGTTTGATTACCTTTTGAGAAAAATTATCATTGGCCATAGCTTTTGAGTGACTAGGCTAGGAATTTTACATTTAACAAGTGTTTTGAACGGTTGGTGCTAGATTTTTCCTCAGGCCCCAATTTAAATCTTTACTCTTTCACTTTGGAATTTTGTCTACTTTAGAAGAACTTTAACCTCACCCATAATTTTTTAACTGTTGGTGCTATGGCTTCTACATTTCACATGTGTAGTACTTCTTGCTTTCTTTGAGTACCATATTTTTTTATCTCTTGACCTTGGAGTTCTACTTGCATAGGAAAAACTTTAGATTCATTATGATCTGCATAACGTTGCTTCAGTGTTCCAAAACACATCTTGTATCATTTTTTATATTAAGGTGACGAACATTAGTTCTCCATTTACTCAAAACGAGCCTCCTGGTCACTTAAGAAATATATTTACTTGATACAGATCATGGTACATAGTCAGCGTGAAAGTGTCTAAAAAAGCGTTCCTCCTACCTCTACTTACTAAAATAAAGATTTATGTTAAACGAATAATTACATGCATTTAGCCTAGAGTCATTAACCAGAATCAACATTGTTTTTGTGAACAAAAGCGCTAATCTAGACCCAATAGGTCAAACCCCTATTTATTTACATGTAGAATTGAACCTTCGGTCATTTAAAAGTAAACTAGTTTCAGTTTAAATTCGTTTCTAAAAATTGCTGCAATCTAATCAGAATATTGAAAATAAGGAACAACTTTCTAACTCAATTTAATAAGATCAGTATTACCAGAGACTCATGGGCTTTGAAGTCAACTGAATATCGTCAATATTATCTTCAGTTTGGTGACTTTGTTGTGATGTATAACAATTACTTAAGTTTTTTAAAAAGGATAAATAACAAACTTTTTTTTTTTTAGAAATCAGCGATATTTCTCATAGATTTACATTCAGATTGGTAACCTGAATAATGTTTATCAACATACCATTGAATGAAATTTGGAGAATCAGAGAATTTTTTTGCATATTGCTATTGTGACCTCTTTTACTTTTTGATCCGACACCCATCTCACAGCAAAACATGGACAATTCCATTATACTTATATGGGAAGCAGGAGCTCATTGCTCAAAGTACCTCTAGTTCCCTTTGTGATGTTGTACCCTGGAAGAATATCATGTATGCTTCCAATCTTGCACGCTGTGAGGTTTAAAATCAATAGGTTCATGTTACTGGACCTTGAAACCTTCATACATCTATAGTTTAATTTCTTGTCTGATCTGCCATTTTTAAGTGGAACGTTTCTCAGGTCTTGTGTCTATGTTAAAAAAATACTCAGTATCAATTTCTTGAAATAAAATTGAGAACTTGTATAATTTTTATTGTACTGGCCGATTTTCAGGTGAACTGGTCAATATGTTTAATGCATAATATATAAATAAATACGGTTATTTTATGAGAGAACACATAATTCATAGTTTTTGAAAATTTCCTGAGTTATCATACTTTTGACAGCATTTCAAGTCTGAGATTGTTGTAGATTTCTCCACATTTCTGACAGTTTGGATGATATCGCCAAATACACTCGATCACGTCAACTCGCCGTGACGGTTTTAGGTAGAAATATGAAGTCACATCATAGATAGTGTATCCATGAGAACTTAGCAAGGGCAAAATTCCCTCCTTGAAATGGTCTTTTGTTTTGTGTCTGAAACAAGAGTAAGTGACATAAGTGAAAATCTCGTTTGTAAAATTGCTTCATCTTCTGGGGTACTTATACTTAGTACTTACCTTATTTCTAGAATTCTGCTGTAAGGAAGACGGAATAATTTCTCTGCTAATCCTTGCCAGGTGCAAATACTTTTGTACTGTTTATCTGGATCGAGTAATGTTGAAAGATCATCTACAAATTGTACACAGTTTTCCAAAGCACCATCCAGCACTGCAGCTACTGTTGGACAGGGATCTAAATTAAAATTCATACTCATTTATATACCTACTTTCAATTCAAATATAGACTTGCATTACAAATTTTTGAAATGATAAGAATGTTAAACATAGAAATCTTTGCTAATACCATATCTCGAACTCTTTCTACCAGAAGACGAGATACATAGACAGAAAAAATAACGAGAGAAGTTTTATGACTAGGACAACATCAGTGTGAAGTGTTCATACAAATACCTGGTTTAATAGAACTGGCTGTTTTTGGAGGGTTCTTGAAGAATGCCACATTCTCTTCTACGATTTTGAGCTGTTTACATCTGAGTGAGTCTGTTTCTGGAGGTATGGAGTAGTCATTAGAAGATGAAAATGATGAGAGAGGTGGAAAGCATTGAGAATCATCCTGCCAATCGTTCTGTATAATTGAGGTATTAGTCTCCTGACTATAGTTACAGTCACTGTATCGACGACTGGCTTCAGAGTTCATTGTATCCAAAGGGACATTGCTGGAATCACTCCTTCTATTCGACTCCTGTGATGTGTTTGAATTTAGATCATTTTGCCCTGAGGTATCTTTTTGGAGTTGGACATCATGGGTCCTGTTTGGTATCTGATTTGTTACCGGACACTTTTGACTTCCAGGTTCTATCTCGCACTCCAGAACAGGCATTTCAGTATCATTTAAAGCATTGTCTGTATCTGGAGAGTCACATATTCTTTTCATCAGATTAGGACATTTCTTGTACAAACGTCGTTGCACAATGATGAAAAATATAATAATAAGGAGGAGACAAACTATTGGCACTATTATTTCCAAGTGCAAATTTGTCGATGGTGAACCAAAGTTCTCAACTCTCAGAGCTAAAAAAATACATGTATGTGAATTATGTTTTATCAATACTTATACGATATTCATATGTAATAAATATAGATTAGTAATGCTTGGAAAGAAAAGCATACCAAGTGAAGAACAGACACCAAACTGTAAAGTGTTGTTCCACTTTAGTTTTTCAGTACATCTGATTTTGATGGTAGCACCATTCAAACATTGAAACAGACAGGACACATACAATGGCACTGAGGACAGCGATACCCCATTAGGACACGCCCACTCGCCGGTACCAGCAGTCACATTGGGTAAAGGACCGCAACCTATTGATTGGCAACAGAGCTTATGCACCATATTGTTGAATTTGCCATTATATTTTGAAAAATTATACATTTATTTTTTATTTATATAAGATTTATTTCTTTAAAAACAATATTTTTAGATCACCAAAGCTTTTTTTGATCTGAAGAACTCAGTAACCTTTAATGAAACAGCAAGTCCAACATTTTTAAGTGAGCATGTTGTTCAAATTCAGAACTAGAGTGAATCAAAATTCTTAGTTTCTCTTAATAAAAGAAGAAGAAAGAAACCCAAATCCAAAGGGAACGCATTACGAAAAATCTAAAGGAAAGGGACAAAGATTTGGAAGACTTTGTAAATTATACCTGGTGGTCTTAGGTTCATTGAATGGTAGTAAGGAAATAGTCCGGTGTTCTTCTCGATATCTGTTAATACATCTTTGTTTTGGTAGTAACATTCCTCAGAAAAAGCAGGAGAATCTATCAAGCTGGCACTGGCATCGCCATAACGACAAAGGTATTTGTCACCTGACTCCAAAGTAACATAACTGTAGATAAATAAAAATCATTTAATAGCTAGGCTTTTCTTGTTTTTTTATGTTTATTTTTAATAATAGAGTATCATCTAAACAGGAACCTCATATGTGTAAGACTTTTATCGCGCAAACCGCAAAATATTAAAACGGGGACAAAAGTCAAGATGTTTATACCAGGACATTATCTTAAATCTGTTCAAGGCCAATACTCACTATCGACCAGTCTCGCCAGCATCATTGTCCACAAAAATATCTTCTGGAGGAACTGTTCCCTTGAAAAGAAATGTTAACATGACAGTTTCATTATTAATTGCATGAATATGAATATAAATGCATGTATATAAACTTGTTTTCTCTAAATCATGAGATGTGAATTATTTAATCTTAGCCAGTCCCTTCATCTCGGTTATTTTATGTAAATACTGCATGCAACTACGGGTAACATTGAAGATTTTCAACCCAAGAAAATGTCTCAGCCTCGCCTGACAAATGTATTCGAGGGTGAAATTGTTTATTGTTACCTTCAACTACATGTATTTATCCAATTATATTATATAATATTTAATAATAATTTAATATTTCATATTGATTATTTTAGTTATTAGACAGATAAAGGCGAATATTGATATACTCTTAATCGAATTTCTTTTTATAAAGCCACCCTACCATCTCTACCTCCCTCCTCAACAACCCCACTCGAAAAAACAGAGAGACAAGCAAGCAGATATAAACATTGGGCATCATCTGAGCATATTTAGTCATTTAAAAATTCCCAAGTTGACACTCGAATCCTAAAAATAGATAAAAGTAAAAAACAAAAATTAACACCTTGTATCAATGTGTGATTAACAATATGTGATTGTAAGCAATTAGTAAGAAAATAGAAAAAAAATCACATTTTGATTTTAATAATGTTGGATTTTAAGCGATTGGTAATTTAGACAAAGTAACAGCATGTGGCACTATGAGATGATAAGCAATTGGTGAAAGCTTTAAATGACTGTTTTTATCGGTAAGAACGTAATTTCCTTACCATATTGTCATATGTTGTCATCGAGTTGATCATTTACAGGCACCAGTACATTGTTTTTGCTATTCCATGTTTGATAAATCCATTTTAAAGATCACCATTAGAACTGTGGAGAAAGCACTGGCAAAAGTGGAATAAGTTGTATGATAATTGAGTTTCCTCTTCAAATGTATTGTAGTAAACTCAAAGAGATCCAGAAAAACTTGCTAGTCACAATTTAATACAACACAATTTGGAAAGCTCTTCGTCGATATTCTTAGTTAAGGAGTCTCAAGTCAACGTTTGTGTGCACTCAAAACAAAATACTTAGCGGTTTTCCTCTTACCGGAAATTGCAGCTGTGTAGCAAAGAACCGATTACGAATAATTTATTGAAACCAGAAAGATATTTAACACTTCTCTCAGTGCTAGTTACTAATGAACAATGGAGAATATGTTGAGATTTACCAAACAATTCCTTGAAATTTTCTAATCTTTCCGCATTCAAAAGGGATCCTTTCGTGTTACGTATACATGACGTACAATGAAGCGCATTGAAGTGGTAAAATTTCCAGTTTGAATGGAACGTTTTGAGATATCTTTAGAACGTTGTTTGTCATACAAAGACACGCCCGTTTCTTTAGAAAGGAAACTCGGCCAAATGGTTCATTCGAACAGGTATTCCATAAATATGATAGCCAACCAAATTGACGGTCTACATAAACTCAGAATAAGCACGTGTTCGACTAATACAAGTGTTATGGAAACTCCGATAAACATGATAAATTCATAATTGTGTACAAATTCGTTACAATACGTGTTTTACGGAAGCTGGAACTCTCTAAATCTCTCTTATAACTTAAAAAAAAATCTACATTCCGGCGTAACTGATGTTGCTTGTCGCAAAGAATGGGGTGTCCTAAAACGTTGCGACGAATATTTCTTGTTCGTTTCTAAAGAAATGGGCGTGCCATTCTGTTATAATTGACGTTCAAAACATGACTCAGAACGTTTCATCCAAACGGGTAATTTTACCACTTCAATGCGCTTCATTGTATTTCTATATAGGCCAAACAAGATCAAGATTTCGGGTTGAGCATGTTGTAGGAGTAAAATATCTTTTGCGTCATTCAATATCTTATTTTTTCTCCAGGCTCATTAAAATTACACGAAATAAGATAAACTTCTTTGTTACCATGTTTTCGGGATGTATATTCAACAGCTGTTCAACAGAGTTCACGGAGTACGGAAATTAGACAAAACCTCCTCCCCCATTACTATCTTTTTGAAAGTAAAAATACCCAGTAATACATTTGCATTTTCCGATCATGAAAAAGTTGAGGCACTAAAAATACGAGGGTTGTTCGAAAAAATCGTGGACTTCTACCATAGCTTTTTAATTTGACGTCACATGTTATCCACATTTGTTAGAAATATTCTAACAATAAATTAAATGATTTGTATTAATTTTTTTTTTATTTCACGATTTATTCAAAACTTATGCAAATTTTAAAAATGCAAAAATCGGATCGTGGACTAGGTCAAAATTTTGAAAGTTTCAAACAATGCACTAAATAATGTCTTTAGTCGTATTCTCTGTAAAATGGAGCAAAAACGAAAAAAAACCTAGAAATTCTAATCAATAATAGTTACATCGATTCGTATTCCAAATTATGGCTTAATATTTGACCTTGTTGAAAATCAACTTGAGATGGTATCATGGTAGGTAGTCCTCATTGAAAACCATAAAAATAATGACGTTTTAGAACGATACAATGCAATTTTGTGTTTTACTTAGGAAAAATCCTGAATAAACTATATGTCACAAGCGCGTTGTGCATGTGTGTACAAATAGTACAGGCAGTATTTGAGTGACAGAGAGTCTGTATCGGATGAGGACAATCTTTGAAGAAATGGTTTAACTGTAAGAATTTGAACAAAAAAATTTAAAAGTTGGAACGTCAAGGAAAGACATAGGCGCTTCAGAGTTGCTCCTGTGAAGCAGGGTTAAGTTATAAAATAGATTAAAACCCTAACAAAGAAAATGAACACAAAGAAAGCAATTCTTTAGAAATAAATATCAAGTATTAGAAAAAGGATTTAATGAGTGGGCACTGGATTATATTGTGCGAAATGTATGTATTGGGATAGTTTTTTTTTTTTTTTTTTAGTTTTTTTTAAAGAAATTCTTGACGTTACATTGTCGTTAAGTAAGCTCCGCGGGTATATGTTGATTTTAAATCAAGTAAATTAATTTCTCTTTAATAAAATAAAATGAAATTTCACACATCAACATAACATATTTTTACACATTATATTGTGCTGATTTCCACGAACTTTTCGTATATTTCTCTATATTTTATGTCGAAGACTTAATTTGTAGGACTACATTAGTCCCAAAACGTTGAAAGCAACAATTCTGACTTTTTCAGAATCGCTATGCCTGCTATTATATACCTTTTTTAAAGAAAACACATTTCTCATAAATTAGCTCATATTCTGTCTGTATTTCAAAAAATATTACCCATCTGTAGCATTACAAACCTGTTTTACTTTTTTAATTACAATGAAGCGCATTGAAGTGGTAAAATTTTCTGTTTGGATGGAACGTTTTGAGCTATCTTTAGACACGCCCATTTCTTTATAAAGGAAAGATCGGTCAAACGATTCAATCGAATACCTGTAGAACAGGTATGTCATAAATATAATAGCCAATGAAATTGACGGTCTACATAAACACCAAGTAAGCACGTGTTCGACTGACACATGTGCTATGCTAACTTCAATAAACATGATAAAATTATAATTATGAACAAATTCGTCGCATTGCGTGTTTTACATAAGCGGGAACTCTATATATAGCTTTTTCTTATTTAAAAATCTTCAATTCAGTGTAACTCATGTTGCTTGTTGCGGAAAGTGTAGTGTCCCAAAACATTACGACGAATATTCCTTCCTCGTTTCTAAAGAAATGGGCGTGTCATTATGTTATTATTGACGTTCAAAACATGACCCAGAACGTTTCGTCCAAATGGTAAATTTTACCACTTCAATGCGCTTCATTGTATATAGTTTCGTTCTATGTCCTGATGTATTAAAATTTTGAATTAGATTAAATTTGGTTAAGTTTGGTTCTCGAGCGAAATCAATTCCAATCTTCTATTCTACAATGTACATATACACGTATCATGCATCTATGCATTAAATATTTTATAGGTGTTAATTTTTTGTGAAACATTACTATGTTATAGTACCCCCTAGGAAAAACGGGAATAGATGTTACAATCTCACAAGGTCTTTCAAACTAAATGAAAAAAAAACCTATGGACATGTTTGTAAAATCTGACCAGCTATGTTCAGCCAACCAAATCATGGACATTTAAACATAAATGTTTCGTACAAATGATCCCTGCAGATCACACGCCAAATGCGCCCATCTTCTTTGCAGCTCTCCACCTGCAAGTGGTGGCGTCTCCATATGAGTGAAAATGTCTCTAGAGGGACGTTAAACAATATCAAATCGATCAATCAATATCCAATAAAAAGTCTGAGCGGTCTGAATGAAATACTCAATACTTTCAAACCCTCAGTAAACCTTTAGGTTTTCATTCTACCTTCAGAAGCTTTACAACATATATGTTGTAACATACAGCTTCTGAAGATAAAGATCCCTACACAAGATTGGTTACAACAAGAGAGAAACTGATGTTTAAATAATACTATACTAGTTACTATTCTAGATAAGGAATTCGAGTATACTTCGTTTCAAAGAATCTATTTTAAAAACTCAGAATCTTTCTTCATTTAAACTGAATTCTCGGCATCCCTTTTCACTTTTAAAGTATTATGTAATTCTAAAGGTGAAACAGGGTCACTGTGGAATCCCAGTACAAGACTAAATTATATAGGTTAAAAAGATATTGTAGGTCATTTGGTGCTTTTATATACTCTCTTCGAGTTCATTTTTTTAAGTGAATGGAAAATACAGTTTTACTCTGATGCTAATTCACCACATACTTAACTATATTTTAAGGAAGTATGGCCAATACAATGTTATTCAAAGAATTCAAAGTGTACAAGGGAACTCTAATTTTCATAAAATACGACTGAATTCTAGATCTGATATTCGGAAAATTTGTTTTAAATAATAGCATCATATGAATGGTCAATGCTGGGCGTGATTGTTCCTTAATTGACATGTATGGCGACTCTATTCTTAAAGACGGATTCTAAGTTATATAATTCATAAACTATTAAAGGACATCGAAAGGTCGCGGTGCTTTCCACTGCACAGTCATAATACATGTAGTTTGAGGATTTTTGAATACTTTCCGGTAAAATTTCTAAGTAATTGTCCATAATATATGTAATATACGTCTATGCTATTAAAACAATTTTTTATTGTGTGATTCATATTGTGATTTTTTTTTTTACATCCTTTTTGATTTTCAGTTTTGTCATCAAAAGCTTTTTGTCTGTCTATATATATTTTATTTGAAGAGTTTTGCGTAATACTAGTCTAAAACCACACCCTGAAGGTTTTTTTTTCCCTTTTCATGATAGATGGGGTACATGATCTATGTCTAACAAATGTCAAGGAAAAGATTTGTGTCGCCAAATCATTTCGTTCATAACACAACAACACGAAGCAGGTATTTTTGAGTTTGTAAATAAAACGTGTAACCGGAAGCAGAACAACAAAATAAAGAACAAAATAAAACAGAAAAACAGGATTGATTCGACCTTTATTTTTTTCCTTAATTTTTGTGACAATTTATTTTTTTTAATTCTATTCTATAAATAGATTTATATACTAGTCTTTGTGAAATGTGATTACCGTTTGAAATAAAAAAGAAGTCTACAGTTAACAGCAAGTACCCGCTTAATTAACAGTCGAAGGATGTGAGCCTTGTTTAGTAAAATGTTACAGTACTCAGTAGCTCGGATAAAAAACACTGTAGTGTATATTTTGAAGACGAGTATTAATATTCTAAATATATACGAGGGTTGTCCCGTAAAATCGTGGACAAAGCGTTTTTCTCGAAAAGTAAAGGGCGCACTAAACTGAAAATTTCAGTAAATGTTTATTTATCGTATTTAAGTGCATGATAATTTTTTTGATAAAATATAGGCAAAAATAAAGATTTTATTATGCTTGAATGTGCACGAGGTATTGTCCTACGGCGCACGGTCAAAAAACCAAGGTTTTATTAAAGAATACACAAGTTTGAATTCAAAATAAAAGTTTTAAATACATAAGATTTGGATTAAAATTATCCTAATTCAATTCCACAATCAATTTTTTAGTCTTTGTAAAAATTTTAAGGTATTTGCTTAATTTTTGGCAGTTTCTCGAGCATTCGAAATGGGAAAGTGGTAAACACAACACACGAGAAATGGCGACGTTTTACGACGTTACGGCGCACCGGAGAACAGTTCAGTCTTATTTCGATGTTGTAATGACACCTTTAGAAACTTGAAATGACCATAGAAGAAAAAAGATTATAAAAATATCACCATATCTTAAGTATACAAATGAAATAGGAGTTTTCTTAGCGAAGTTTTTTTTGATCGAGTCCCTGGGGAGTACAGAACATACGGACAAACTCCTAATGTAACCACAGGGGCATCTTATCCACTCGGTTCTCTACCTCACATATAAAAATACACAAGGGAAGAATCGAAAGTAGCACACGATTTTTAAAAAAAGTCAAAAAAGAACTTACTTGAGAAAAGTTACACAAATCCTGAAAGGAACTAGCGCAAATAATGTCCTAGTACTTATCCAGGCTAAAATATTCCAGATATATCCATCGAAAATAGCTTTTATCCAACTAAAACCCCAGCTTTCTGCAGAGTGTGAAACTCTTCGCCCAAGAAAAGATAACTCACCCGGATGACAATAGGGTAGTACCCGAGGCCTTCCGAGTGCCATTGGAAGACTTCGGGTACTACCCTATTGTCATCCGGGTGAGTTATCTTTTCTTGGGCGAAGAGTTTCACACTCTGCAGAAAGCTGGGGTTTTAGTTGGATAAAAGCTATTTTCGATGGATATATCTGGAATATTTTAGCCTGGATAAGTACTAGGACATTATTTGCGCTAGTTCCTTTCAGGATTTGTGTAACTTTTCTCAAGTAAGTTCTTTTTTGACTTTTTTTAAAAATCGTGTGCCACTTTCGATTCTTCCCTTGTGTATTTTTATATGTGAAGTAGAGAACAGAGTGGATAAGATGCCCCTGTGATGTAACAGCAAAAGACGCTGTCACAGTAGACCGCCGATATGAGATTTTCGATTAGTTGAATGATGGTGAGAATATTGTCCATAACTTACTAATAATTCTTCAGAAGATCGCATGAGAGTGCCAATTGGTTCTTCGACTGTTTATGGAGACTAAAGAATGTGTATCAATGAAATTCCTAAATTTAAGTCAGACTCATCCAACTTCATTTTCAGCAAAGATAAAACGTGACGCTGTTTTAGACACTTCGACGTTATAATCAATGCGCCGTAAGGTGATACAATACATGGCATAAAATCTCATAATTTGTTTATTTATGCATATATTTATCTGAAATTTGCTGTGTATATTACAAAAATATGTACTAAATAATAGTGAAAATTTCAGAACGCAGTGATGTTTATTTTTCACACTAGACAACTTGTCCACGATTTTACGGGACAACCCTCGTACACTCCCTGTTTCACAAGGACTTTATCAGAGCATATTGAAAAATTGCCAAATTGCAAAAACGCTCTTATACTACTGGTACTTCATTAAATGTATACCTTGAGCAAGTGTGTTTTTATTTGATCAGGTGTAATGTAACCAAAAAAAATGTCCGAGTAACCCGTTACTCAATATGGGAATGTCGACATGTATCCTGATAACTAAAAATAGTCCGATTTATCAATATCAACAAATATTAGTATCCAGTCTGCCACCCGCGAGGGCAGTGGTCAGAGCCTGAACTCTCGAGTTGCAGAGTAAGGCGTTTAATCCTCACGTCGCGGGTTCGAATCCCACTGCGGGGCATGTATACCGGTCCTTCGAATGAGACCGTATAAAACTGAGGTCTCGTATCGCAGAAGGTGTTGTCACAAACTAAAAACTCCCTCTGTAGCACCAAGTGCCGAGTATAAGTCCAACCAGTGAATGTTTTTTTTTTTCAATTCATTATTTAATTAACTACTGTATTTTAAATAACTGGTAGTACTAAATTGGAATATATGACTTTTCACATTCAAAAATACTCAAATTATGATGCATTCAATAAAAGATTAGATTTAAGACTATTGTAGATTTCTCCACATTTTTGACAATTTGGATGATAACGCTGAATACATTCGATAACGTCAACTCGACGTGACGGCAGAAGAGAGAAGTAATTTGTCACGTCATAAACTGTATATCCATAGGAACTCAGTAAGGGTAAGATGCCTTCCTTAAAATGATCTTTTGTTTTGTGTCTGAAATAAAAAAAAAAGATTATGCTCATGATCAAAAACAAATGACCATTATGCATATACTAGTATACTGGATAATACCAGCGCACCTGATTTCCGTGATCTTATTGTAAGATAGACCGAGGAACGCCTGGGCCAGTCCTTGCCAGTTACGGGGGTTTTTATATTGTACGTCTAGGTCTAGCAAGGTAGACAGGTCATCTACGAAGTGGACGCTGTTGTCCATAGCACCCTCCAACATTGCAGAGATTGTTGGACATGAGACTGAAAGGATGAAATACTCGGATTAGGCATATGCATTGTAATGCAAAAGAATGTTTTTAAAAAAAGGAAAACATTATAATACTAGTACATTGTACTCACCAGAAGGAATCTTTTCCGGAGATTCTACCGGAAGGAAGGCTTTATATAGAGAGAAAATAGAAGAAAAATTAGTTATTGAGAAAATAAGTCATTTTAGATATTGACATGACAAAACCACGCTGTCCATTTTGAAAATGCCATACCTGGTTCTGCATAATTATCTTATATTGTTACCTTCAACTACATCCTGTATTTATCATATTATACCGAATTTTTTTTTATATTTATTATTATCATAGCTATTAGATAAAAAAAGGTGAATACTGATGTACTCTCAATCCATCTTCGTTTTAAAAAGCCACCCTACCATCTCGACCTCCCTCCTCGATAGCCCCACTCGAAAAAAACAGAGAGACAAGCAAGCAGGTATAAACATTAGGTGTCATCTGAGCACATTTATTCATTTAAAAATTCTCATGTTGACACTCGAATCCTAAAATAAATAATAATAAAAAACAAAAATTAACAACTTGTATCAATGTGTGATAAACAGTATTTAATTGTAAAATATTAGTAAAAGAAATGAAAATAACTTAATTTTCAATGTAACGTTTTATTTTAAGCGATCACAGTACTTGTGAACAGGACTCTCCCCCCCCCCCCCCCCCAAAAGTCATACAACGTGTACCCTCTTCTCTATTTTATAATACCAGGGTATGACGTTTTTAGTAAATCGTTAAATCTATGGGGTTTTTTTTTGGATTTTTCATATGGAATACGTTGTAAATAAGTACTTAACACATAATTTATGACAAAAAAAGAAAAAAAAAATTGACCAGGGGTGCATGGGGGGAGGGGGGGGGGGGTTCCTGTCCACAAGTACCTGTGTAAGCGATTGGTAATTTAGATAAAATAACACCATGTGGCACTGTGATATACTAAAAGGTTTAAATTATTGTTTTTATCAGTAAGAACGTAATTTTCTTACCATAAAGTCATGTGAACATCGAGTTGGTCATTTACAGGGACCGGGCGTATTACTTTTGTTATTCCATGTTTAATAAATCTATTTTTAAAAGATCACCATTAGAACTGTGAAGAAAGCACTGGAAAAAGTGAAATTGTTTGCATACTGAGTTTCCTCCTCAAATGTATTGTAGTAAACTCAAAGAGATCCAGAAAAACATGCTGGTCACAATTTAATACGACACAATTTAGAAAGTTCTTCGTCGATATCCTCAGTTAATGTCTCAAGTCAACGTCTGTGTGCGCTCAAAACAAAATACTTAATGGTTTTCCTCATTACAGAAATATTGCAGCTGTGCAGCAAAATCCGATTAACAATACTAACAAATATCCGGTCTGCCATCAGCAGTGGTCAGACCCTGAACTCTAAAGCTGCGGGATTATGAGTTTTGTCCGTATAAACCGAAGTCTTGTTTCGCAGAAGATGTCACAAATTAAAAGATCCTCTGGAGCACAGAGTGCCGAGTATATAGGTCCAACCAATGATTTTTTTGTTCAATTTATTTTTGAATAACTCTGTATTCTAAATTAGTACTAAATTGGAATTTATTACTTATTACCTTCAAAGATACTCAAATTTTGATACGTCCATTAAATTATTAGATTTAAGACTATTGTAGATTTCTCCACATTTTTGACAATTCGGATGATAACGCTGAATACATTCGATAACGTCAACTCGACGTGACGGCAGAAGAGAGAAGTAATTTGTCACGTCATAAACTGTATATCCATAGGAACTCAGTAAGGGCAAGATGCCTTCCTTAAAATGATCTTTTGTATTGTGTCTGGAAAAAAAGAAAAAAAGATTATGCTCATGATCATAAACAATTGACCATTTTGCATATACTAGTATACTGGATAATACCAGCGCACCTGATTTCCATAATCTTATTGTAAGATAGACCGAGGAACGCCTGGGCCAGTCCTTGCCAGTTACGGGGGTTTTTATATTGTACGTCTAGGTCTAGCAAGGTAGACAGGTCATCTACGAAGTGGACGCTGTTGTCCATAGCACCCTCCAACATTGCAGATATTGTTGGACATGAGACTAAAAGGATGAAATACTCGGATTAGGCATATGCATTGTAATGCAAAAGAATATTTTAAAAAGAAAACATTATAATACTAGTACATTGTACTCACCAGATGGAATCTTTTCCGGAGATTCTATCGGAAGGAAGGCTTTATATAGAGAGAAAATGGAAGAAAAATTAGTTACTGAGAAAATAAGTCACTTTAGATATTGACATGACAAAACCACTCTGTCCATGTTAAAAATGCCATACCTGGTTCTGCATAATTATCTTTTGGTGGATCCCACTCTATAAAAGCCACATCCTCCCGAATTTCCCCGGCGTCTTCACGTCTCAGTGAAGATACATCCAGGGGGTAAATGTTTTTATCTGATGTTGAAGAAGAGAGGGGAGATATGTGTCTATTCTCCGCTCTTCCCTCAAGCAGATTATTTACAGAGTCTGGTCCACAATTTTCTTTGCTGGCAGTAAAATATTCATGCTTTGCCTCTTCAAAAGAGTCGTTCTGATAACTTGAAGACATGGTTCTTTGGAAGAATGCACTGCCAGAACGATCATTTTCAGTCTCTGAGTTTCCTGAATCCAGATCCACTTGAGTTAAATTGTTGATTTCAACCCGAGCATTGTCTTCATTTTCATATAACACAGGTCTTATGTTCCTTTTGATAAGACAAACAGTTCCCTCATTACTAGAACTGCTACCGCCAGCAGAATTCCTATCGGCAAAGATCGAACCCTGGTCGACGTCAATTACTGCATTCTTAAATAATCCTTTTTGAAAAATTCTTCTTGTGAACAAGTTTCTTCGAAGCAAGAAGCTAATTACCAAAATGATCATTAAAAACACGATTGCTAAAGGTACTACGATTGTGACGAGAGAACTGGATGATTTTTCCGGTGATTCACCAGACGAATCTAAAAGAAAGCAAGATATCACTATAATGATAAGTTATTGTATTTACCGTTTCCTTTTTTACAACCATATTAAGACGCTGACAACCGTATACATATATAATATGTAGATTTGTATTGTTTTATGTTTTAATGATATAACTGCTCATTATCTTTACCAGTTATATTTTTTTAGAACATTGAATTTTACCAAGCAAAGGGTAAGGAATGTGTCCTGATAATCTTTTTAAAAATTGTATAAACATTTGCTACATGCATTAACTGGGAGTTGTGACCATAGTGTCCACTAAAACTTTTTGAATTTTTCAATGAAAAAATTGTATATGACAAAATTTCAATTGAAAAATTCAAATTTTTGAAGAGGAAAATTAGTAACATAATCAACTTTTTTGGGCACGCGTCCGTCTTGCGGCAGACAAAAATTGTTTCTCTCCATTACGGAAGATTTTTTTTTGGAATCTGACTTTTTTTAAACATATTACTATTAATATATCGACAAAATGTGCAAGTGCCTCGCATTAATTCTATTTTCGTAAATTTACCACGTTTGCGTCATGGTGTCTTTTTAATTTTTAGCTTAGTTTTGTACACTTACAGCAAATGAAGCATAGAACCAAAATCTCTGAAACTCGAAATGTAAGTCACAAGTAGCATTCATGTATCCATTGTATGCTATTTTATCTGTACCCCGTGACTTGCATGAATTTTTTTTAAATCTATCTCCCACATTTTTGTCATTGAAGTGGATTTGTACCATTAAAATAGTGATCTTAAATGGGGTAGGGGTTTAAACATATAATTTTCAATTCAACATTATATAATTTCAGAAAAAATAATCGATTACATACTTTCTACTGCTGAAGGCAAAGTGCTTGCAATGGAGACAAAAATCCTTGATGTTTCAGTCACTTTTTCAGTTTGAGCTATAACAACGAAATATACTTTCAATAACAGATATGTTACTCAGTCTTATGAAAAATTATTCTATTGAATTCTTTTCATCAAAACATGTTTCATCAACAGAAAAACGACAATGTATGCTTTCTGTTGATGAAGATACAAAGCTTCCAATGGAGAAAAAAAATATGTTTATGGCATTTTATAACTTCGATTTAATACAAAGTTCTAGACAGCTAACAAGCAAAGGGTAAGAAATGTGTTCTAATATTCTTTTTGAAAATATCAACATCTACAGACATTCATTTATTAGGTCGAGACCAAAGTGTCCTCATATTTTTATTTTTTCAGCTAAAAAATTATAAATGACAAAATTTTAATTGAAAAAATCAAATTGAAGAGGACAATTAGTGTCATAATCAACTTTTCTGGGCACACGACTAACGAGGCTGGGGTGTGGCAGCCATTTTCAGACTGCGCGGCTGATAACTCGTACCAGGAAATCTGATCACGTGACCCCAATCTTGAAAGATCTCCACTGGCTCCCTGTCCAATACAGAAGTCAATATAAAATACTTCTGTTTGTATACAATGCATTGAACAATCGTGCTCCAAATTACTTGTCCGAGCTTCTCAAAATATACTCTCCTCCCAGGTCCTTGCGTTCACAGTGTTCTTTTCTTTTGGATGTTCCTAAAGTTAGAACTGTTACGTACGGCAGTCGTCGATTTGACTACGCCGCCGCCTCACTATGGAACTCTCTTCCTCTGTGTCTTAAAAATTCCAAATCTGTTTCCGCTTTTAAAAAAGGACTTAAAACTCACCTCTTTGAACGAGCTTACGAGGGAATGTAAATATTGTTTTTATAGTGATATATATACTTAATGTAAAAGGACACTGAACTGATCTTAAAGTCTTTAATATTTTTTATTTCGTGCTCTACTGATCGAGTACAGGTTCCTTTAATATTTATTTATTTATTTATTTTTTAAATGTTTCATTAGTTGTAAATTTATTAAAGTGACTCCCACGCGACGTAATATTTTATGGTCTTTTAGTACACATAAAGTCTTTTAGATATCCTATTTTTATGCACAAATATGTATTATGTATTTTTTAAAGTAATTTGTTCGCCATTTTGTAAGCTTATATCTTTTTTTAATGTGAAGCGCACTAGAGTGTCATTATTATAATGCGCTATAGAAATTATTGTATTGTATTGTATTGTATTGTAGAGCTCCATATGAAGATATAGAAAATGATCAAATTTTAAAACTGAAATGTATGATTTTTTTGTTTGTGAAATGATAATAGACAGCTTAAGTTACCGTATCTAAAAAATAAGTTAAATCTGGTGGTTAATTTGTGATTAATTTGTTGACTCCCAGCCTCCTTAAAGTAGATTGTTTTGAATCTGATTTTTAAATCTAATACTTGTAAACAAAATCTGCAAGTGCCTTGCAAAAATTTCCCCCCATTTTTGCGTCATGGTGTCGTTTTAAATTTCTAGCTTTGAAAAGTGCATCAAAAGATGCTTTAGTTTTGTACCATTTACAGGAAATGAAGCACACAACCAAAATCTCTGAAACAAGAAATGTAAGTCACACATAGCATTCATCGTATGCTTTAATATCTGCATGTACCTAGTGCCTTGTCTTAAATTATTTGAATATATCTCCCATATTTTCGTTATTGGAGTGGGATGGTAATATAGAATGGTGAACTTGCACATTGGGGGGGGGGGGTAAATATTTAATTTACAATTCTACATTCTTTAATTACAAAGAGAAATAATCGAATACATACTTTCTACTGCTGAAGATACAGTACTTGCATTAAAGAGAAAATTTCTCGATGTTTCAATTTTTTCTTCAGTGTGAGCTAAAACAAAGAAAAAAAGAGCAGATAAAATATGTTGCCCAGTAATATATAAATGTTTTGTACTGTTTATTTTTTTAAAGGCTCAAGGTAAGATGATACGAAGATTTTTTTAAAAAGTTAATGAATATAACAACTTAATATATTGCATGTATGGAAAAAGAATCATTGCAGAAAGGTAGATTTTGAACAAAATAGAAAGTTTACATCAGTTTCTTAATTTGATATTTGCACCCTTACTTCCAAAAAAATGAAGATTAAAAATATAACCACCAGTCAAGGCAACCATCTTTTTTTTGCATCATCTGTCCTTAATTAATAAAATGGAAAAAAAAAATCAAATACATACTTTCTCCTATTGAAGGCAAAGTGCTTGCAATGGAAAAGTAAATCCTTGATGTTTCAATCGCTTTCTCAGTTTGAGCTAAAACAAAGAATTATTTTCATTAACAGATGTGTTATTTAGCCTAATTAAAAAATAAATATTGTTAAACATTTTTTTTTTCAAAACATATTAAATTAACAGAGAGTAAGTTACAAAATATATCCTTTTTGTTGACAAAGTTCCAATGGAGAGAAAAGAGATTGGCATTTTACAGAGAACAGCTGCTTTTAGTCTCCTTTTAAATCCAGTAAGGATATCAGGTTAAAATAAACTAATAAATTCCTGATGTTGTTTAACAAATATTTTAATTCTCAGAGTGAAAGATATATTTCAAATGTTCAAAGTGCTTTCAATTTCCAAACTAAATTAATTACATACCGGTATCATATTCTCGGGAACAAAGTGGAGACTACGCCCCATTGAAAACTATAATGCCTGTATAGTTCCTTCTTTTTAACAATTCATTTTCATAGTGCAAAACCGTACGAACTTTAAATGAATTGTTAACTGAAAATGCAATTTAATTAATCGAAATTTTTTTTACATACCTGTTGTTTCTATAGGACATTTATGGGAAGCCAAGCTGTCGAACTCCAGTTTCTCGGTGCATCTAACTTTAATGCTGGCACCACTGCTACATTGTAGATGACAGGACTCATACACAGGAACTGATAACGGAGACACGCCCCTCGGACACGCCCACTTATCTCCAGCACCAGTCACATTGGGTAAGGAACCACATCCTATCAACCAAGAAGTCAGTAGGTTTAATAGAATCAAAAATTCTAAACTATTTTTCTTCCATTATCTTTATCAATATAGTCAAAAGAATTAGTCATTTACTTGGAGCCAATAAAAAGGTTCATATGCCACGATGCTCAGAGAGGATGTGTATGTGAGTAATCATGTATTATTTGTTTTAAAAAATCTTAAATATACCTGGTGGTTGTCCTACTGAGGAATAAAAATAGGGATATATTTTGGTCTTTTTCTCGGCATCAGTCAGCACATCTTTATTTTGCTCGTAACATTGTTCGGAGAAAGCATTCTTAATATGTATAGACCTTGCTTTGTCATAGTAGCACAAATATTTGTTTCCAGTAGATGGTAAGGTAACATAACTGAAAGTAAAATATAAATATAAGTAATTACCACAAAAGTTTAGCTCAATATTGGAACAGGAATCCAAAAACAATGACACAATGGGGGTTATGTTTTATTAAACAAGTCTCAAGGGATGTAGAAAGTTGTCTCTGTACTGCAGTATATCAATATTGGTCTTTAAACTAGTGCAGTAGTACTTACTATCGCCCCGTCTCTCCATTCTCTCTGTCTACGTAAAAATCGTGCGTCGGAAGTGTTATCTGGAAGTAAATTAAAACAAAATATATAAGGAGAAAATTCAAATCAAGAAAGGTCTTGTGTGTCATTTCCCGGAAAAGAATCTCATATATGAGAATGTTCCCGAGACTCCACCCAAAATGTTGATATGAATAAATGGCACTCAAAAATATACAGCCAATGATGTAAAAGTCTCTCTCTCTCTATCTGGTCATGGGGCCGGGTATTAGTAGTCAATTTGTGTCTGATCTTTTTTAAGGGGACCCATTTTTTAAATCAAGAAAGTAGATCTGTTTGAAAATAGTCAATGTTCTGTTATATGGACAGATAATACAAACAAACTAGAGGCCCGAGGGCTTTATAGGTCACCTGAGTATGGGGGCATGAAATAATGATTTTGCTAGATGTACCTTTCTTCATCATTAATATATATTCTTAGATCATTGGCAAAATACCCAGGAGCAAAGGAAAACATTTTCAAAGAATTCATGCATTTTCACCATATAATCAACAGAGCCCCGCCCTAACACCATAACGCCCTACCCAGGGGCCATAAAATTTACAATTTTGGAAGAAGAACTTTCTCATTATAACTACAGTGGAGCCTCATTTATCTGGACGCTTTGGTTCCTAGTCAATTTGTCCGGATATGTGAAGCGTTCGGATATCTGAGTTACCAGTTAAACAAGAAAAAATTATGTTCCCATGAAAATTCGTCCGGATACTGAAGCATCCAGATATCTGGCGTCCGGATATCTGAAGGTCCACTGTATACTTAGTTAGTTTATTTATTAAACAGGAGCAGAGGAGAAGATTTTTGAAGAATTAATGCATTTTCACTACATAATCAATAGAGTCCCGCCCTTACTCAAGAACCCCTGACCCTGGGGCCATAAAATTCACAATTTTGGAAGATGCACTCTTGTTAATCATAACTACGTTCTAAGTTTGTTTAATACCCAGGAGCAAAGAAGAAGATTCTAAAGATTTAATGTATTTTCACTAATTCATATAATCAATAGAGACCCGCCCTTACACCAGAACCCTGACCCAGGGGCCATGAAATTCACAATTTTCGAAGAAGCACTCATGGTCATTATAACTATGTACTTGGTTTGTCTGTTAAATACCCAGGAGCAGAGAAGATTTTCAAAGAATTAATGCACTTTTACTATATGATCTATATAGCCCCACCCTAGCACCAGAAAATTTTATCATAAATGGTTGATTTATACCAAAGAGCAGATTTCAAAGCATTAATTTATTTTCAGACTATGCCCCCCCCCCCTTACACCAAATGGTAAAACCCCCTGAAACAGGGGCCATGAGATTCACAAATTTGGTTGAGGCACTCTTGCTCATTATAACTATATACTAAGTTAGTTTATTTAATACCCAGGAGCTGAGAAGAAGATTTTCAAAGAATTCATGCATTTTCACTATATAATCAACAGAGCCCCGCCCAGTAACACCAGAACCCCTGACCCAGGGGCCATAAAATTCACAATTTTGTAATGGGCACTCTTACTCATCATAACTATATACTAAGTTAGTTTATCTAATATCCAGGAGCAGAGAAGATTTTCAAAGAATTCATGCATTTTCACTATGTAATCAATAGAGCCCCGCCCTAACAACTGAACCCCTGACCCTGAGGCCATAAAATTCACAATTTTGGATAAAGCACTCTTGCTCATCATAACTTTGTACTTAGTTTGTTTATCTAATATCCAGGCGCAGAGAAGATTTTCAAAGAATTCATGCATTTTCACTATATACTAAGAAATCAATAGAGCCCCGCCCTAACAACAGAACCCCTGACCCTGGGGCCATAAAATTCACAATTTTGGATAAAACACTCTTGCTCATCATAACTATGTACATAGTTTATTCAATACCCAGGAGCAGGGGAGAAGATTTTCAAAAAAATTAATGCATTTTCAATATATAATCAATAGATCCCCACCTTAACAGCAGATCCCCTGACCCTGGGGCCATCAAATTCACAATTTTGGATAAAGCACTCTTGCTATTCATAACTATGTACTTAATTTGTTTATTTAATACCGAGGAATAGAGAAGAGGATTTTCACAGAATTAATGTTTTTTCACTATATAATCAAAAGAGCACCGCCTGAACAGCAGAACCCCTGACCCTGGGTCCATAAAATTCACAATTCACGAAGAGGCACTCTTGCTCATCATAACTATGTACTTAGTAAGTTTATTTGATATCCAGGAGCAAAGAAGAAGATTTTCAGAGAATTTATGCATTTTCACTATATAATCTATATTATAAGCCCCGCCCTAGCACTAGAACCCCTGACCCTGGGGTCATGAATTTCACAATTTTGGTAGAGGACTCAATGCTCATTACATTCATACCAACAGTTTGACTGCTTGATGTCCAGGAGTAAAGAAGAAGGTTTTTAAAGATTTCATTAATTTTAGTGGTTTTGGCCCCACCCCTCAGGCCCCAGGGGGGCAGGGACCATAAAATTCAAAATTTTTGTTCCCCTTCACCCATAGATGCTGTATACTAAATTTGGTTGGAATTGGTTCAGTGGTTCCAGAGAAGAAGCTAAAGATGTTCAAAAGTTTACGACCGACGAACGACGTACGACGTACGACGACGGACGAAAACAGATAGCAATAGGTCACCTGAGTTTACTCAGGTGACCTAAAAAGAGAGTAGATATCAGGTATGAAAATACAAGAAGGTTTCCCCTTTTTTTCTTTTCGTATTTTCCTTTTTCTTCCTTTCTTTTGAACAATTGCATAATTTTAGTTTATCTTACCATTCCTTGAGCTGTGATCACCATTAAGACCAACACTGCACACTGCATGGTTTGATCATTCCTTGTGTTCCTATAACACATATTACTTTAATTATTATACACATTGGAATGGGTAATTTTAAAATTCCTCAAAATTAAAATGATAATCAGTTTCAAATCATACTTTCACTCGATCTGTTATTATCTATCTTCACTAGGTTATCTCAGTACGCTCTTGTACGTCATCGCTTCATTTTCTCTCGATTCCAGACTCATCCGTCAAATCAATAGAGCCCCGCCCTAACAACAGAACCCCTGACCCTGGGGCCATAAAATTCACAATTTTGGATAAAACACTCTTGCTCATCATAACTATGTACATAGTTTATTCAATACCCAGGAGCAGGGGAGAAGATTTTCAAAAAAATTAATGCATTTTCAATATATAATCAATAGATCCCCACCTTAACAGCAGATCCCCTGACCCTGGGGCCATCAAATTCACAATTTTGGATAAAGCACTCTTGCTATTCATAACTATGTACTTAATTTGTTTATTTAATACCGAGGAATAGAGAAGAGGATTTTCACAGAATTAATGTTTTTTCACTATATAATCAAAAGAGCACCGCCTGAACAGCAGAACCCCTGACCCTGGGTCCATAAAATTCACAATTCACGAAGAGGCACTCTTGCTCATCATAACTATGTACTTAGTAAGTTTATTTGATATCCAGGAAAAAAATGTCTTCATCCAATATCTGTTAACATAAAATATGTCTAATGTCCGCAATATTTTTTGAAGAAGAAATTTTTTAAAGATATACATAGTCTTGTTTAAAGTTTACTCATGGGATAAATATGCAATTTTAATACATCTGTACATTAACTGAGAATGCTTCAAATATCAACATCAATGCTATTTTAAATCATTGCTTAAATAGTCTTATAAAATAATTTTTTATGCCCCAGTAACACAAAGTTTCAGGGTATATAGTTTTTGCCCTCAGGCCTGTCCATCCGCCTGTCTGTCTCCCTACATCTGTCCGCCTGTCTGTTTAACATCCACAAAAAAAGTTTAACCTTGCACAAACATAATCTTTGAGTGTAATGTGGCAATGGCTTCAATTAATTTTTTATGCCCCCATATAGAAGATTTTGGGATATGATTTTGCCCTGTTTGTCCGTCTGTCTGACTGTCTATCTGTTTAACCGCTAAAACTTGATCCTTGGCTATAACTTTTGACTGGGTGGTGGGTCATAGTTTTCATATTGTAATGTGTAACCTAAGGGTTCGTTTTCAAAGGATACAGGGTATAAATATTAGAAAAGTACAGTATAGGCCTAATGTCTAAATGAAAAATTCCTCTTGCTCTATCTGAGCAAGCAATACCAGGAGTTGATAATGCAGATGTCAAATATGGAAATCACATCTCTTTCTGTTTTTAGGAAAGATAACTTTTTTAAAAAGTAAGTCAAAATTTGAGGCCAAGGACACAATGGTAAAAAAAATCATAGTAAATTTAGAAAGGCCTTTCATCGATCAAATACATGCATGTGTAAAAATCCATATCAAGTTATGACCAATTTAAGGTATTGTTAAAATTTTTGAAAAGTGTGTCAAAAGTCAAGGTCAAAACCATAGTATATTTGGGAAGGTCTTGTCACAGGTTATTCATTCATTCATTCATTCTTTATTTCCCTCATTAGAGAATTATGCAAAAACATGAATTCAAATATATGCAATCATGGACAGATACAAAATAAGGTTAGCATACAACATGACAATCTATATACAATGAAGACAATGCATGCAAATAAATAGCAAAACGAGCAAAATAGAAAAAAAAGTATTGGAAAATAAATGAATGAAAATACAAGAAGGTTTCCCCTTTTTTTCTTTTCGTATTTTCCTTTTTCTTCCTTTCTTTTGAACAATTGCATAATTTTAGTTTATCTTACCATTCCTTGAGCTGTGATCACCATTAAGACCAACACTGCACACTGCATGGTTTGATCATTCCTTGTGTTCCTATAACACATATTACTTTAATTATTATACACATTGGAATGGGTAATTTTAAAATTCCTCAAAATTAAAATGATAATCAGTTTCAAATCATACTTTCACTCGATCTGTTATTATCTATCTTCACTAGGTTATCTCAGTACGCTCTTGTACGTCATCGCTTCATTTTCTCTCGATTCCAGACTCATCCGTCATACCCGGGTAAACATGTTGGATTCTGCGTAAACACATGAATTTAACGTTGCAGATGTAAACAGAATTTTTTTTTCAGTTATCACGTTTCTTTCTTTGATTCCTTTGTCTTCAAAATGTTTTTCAGAAACTCGATTATTTTACAATTAAAAGATAAGTGTACATTGTTGATGACTACAGGTTAGGAGAATCTGTGTTATTTTCTGTGTGTCGATGCAATAAACTGTCAGGATTTCGCAAGCAAATGATTCATTAAGTTAGGAATCTTATATCCAATCTTAGGCCAAAAAATGTCTCCCAATGGAACTTATGCTCTATACTTCGAAATCATGATTGATAAAGATTATGTTCAACAGATATATCTCCAAAATATAGCAATGACGTTAATATAGCTTCCTGATAAAAAATGAACACTGTGGTTCTGTTTTAAAATATCACGAAAACCTAAACTAGTACATCATGTAGGAAACTAGATGGGTACAAAAACCGTTTTGGTGAAAATATGTGCACGACCATTTCGGAGAAAGAACATAATCGATAAACTGGACCAACATTCCAAGCGGATCTAATGGAAACCATGAGGGCAAATTCTCTCGTAATCTGAAAATAGTCAATACAAATTATTTTTATGTAAGTAGGAAATAATAAAAACATGGACATCATATGATAGTGAAAAATATGTATCTTTTTTTCCTTTTAGATTTGTGAGAGGGTGTGCCCTGACTCTATGCCAGGTCTCTCCCTTGGTCTCTCCTCTAATTTATTTATTTATATGTAATATTTTTTCTTAATCTATATACTTATGATTCAATCATATAAGGAAAACATAAATACGGAAAATATTATTAATTTGGTTTCAGTATCTGTGGCTATAAAATTTACAATTCCATCAGAATTATTCATATAAACACCAAAACTCACCATATACATGTCTAAGCATTGGAAGAAATAATTTCCTTATCTCATTCTAAAGTAGAGTATCTTACTCAATACAGAGAATAAGATTTCTTATTAAAGAACATTTATTCTTCATCGTTATCATTATGATTATGATAACTTAGAATAAATGTTTTGTAAAATACGTATTTCAATTATGTAATAATAGTAAGGTAAATGCACAATTCCAACAAGTTAATTTAACTCCAGTAGATTAAAAAATTACAATATGATACAAGACTGCTGTTCAGGAACCTCAAAATATCATTTAAAACTAGCAATTTATTAAATTTGTAAAAATGTTAGAGGTCATTTGATGTGGACTCTGGAGTAGGCTAAGGGCTAGGGGTCGGATAACTCAAGACCTTCTCCTTACAATATTTACAACATACTGTATATAACGGTATTGCTTTTTTCTGTACAGCAATATATTTCTAGTTCTGACACGGTTCTGTAAGCTTAGAGAGAGAAAATAGGATATTTTTACCGAAATAGAGTTCTCCTGATTTTTTCTTACTAATGCGGAACTGAATCAATTCACAAGCTCAAATGATCCTCTGAACCAAAACCAAACGATATTTAGTTCAAGGTCACTATAAATACATTTGATGAAATTTGATATTCTTATATTTAAGAAGCATTACATGGACACAATTGCCTTTGTATTGTGAAATTTGATATTCTTTTATTTAAGAAGCATTACATGGACAAACATGGGCAAACTCTTTTACGAGTTCTGAATCACGACTTACTGTTGCAGAAGCAATATAAACGTTAATCCGAGATTCTTCTTGGAACCATAGTGCTCAAGCTTTGTCTTTTAGAAGGCATCCTTACTGAGCATGTTTTATTGTTCATTAAAAAGACGCTGTATATGCATAGAATGCGAGCTATCGATAATTTTTTTTTTCAGATCAGCTTTAGTATATGTATATTCTTTTGTAATAAAATAAAAGAGCGGATTAAATGACAATTCATTAATTCAGAAATTTAATTAATGTTCTACGCGTGTTGTCTTTGAAATAAAGCGATCAGAACAATATCCATGGCCCTAAAAGACGTGTTTTTCACTTCATTTGATTGATGCTTGATTTAATATACAAAGTTTGCATACTGCAGTCATTGTAAGTCTAACTGGAGAACCTAGCTCAAAAACCCCCCTCTCAGCTTTAAATGACACATGTCAAGTAACAATGGAATATATGGAGATAACGAACGGTATTCGAGCTCAAAAGTACATTTACGTTACAAAATTGAAGCAGAGCAAACACGGACCTCCAAAACATCAGAGTTGGGATCAGATGCCGTGAAGAAGTGAGTATCCCCTGCCGACTGGTTACAAACGCCGCGCACTTTTTATCATGTTCGTTGAAAAAAAAATCCGTCGAAAACTCATTGTGTAAATAATGGCCTAAACATTTAGTATGAACTAAGTCAGTCAGTATTTGACGTAATGATAAATTGTATTTGCTGACAGGGTCATTGTATCGACCATAGAACTTACGAAAGGATGACTTTAAACGAGATTGCTGATACCCTTGTTACATCAACATTTTTGTGAATAATTTACCTCGTTTTAAAAACTGTTCATACATAGAACATTTCTTCCTCATCGAATCAAATGCAAGTGACTAAAGTATATTGCTGCTTAAGAAAGGGAAATTAATTATTGACGAATGAAAAGTCAGTCGTCACGTTCCTAAAATCTTTGTTGTTAGATAACCATTGACGTTTTCTTTTAGCAAAATATCTAAATATGAAAAAGATATGTCAGACTCTGTGGTATTTTTTATTTCAAGCTCACATGTTAGAATCTGTTAGAATGAGCAAGAAAACTTAAGAAAGATAAAGAAAAAAATACCTGAAACAATTTAGTATTTCAAATGAAAGACATAGTCCAATGCATTCAAACGTTATGGCCAAGGTTAAAGTTTTTAAAAAATAGGTCTAACTCCAAGGTCAAGGTAAAAATTCCTTGTATCCAATGAAAGGTCTTGTCACATGAATAAAATATGTGAAATGTGAAAGCCCTAGCACTCTTCAAAAGGCATGGTCAAGGTTTGTATTTGAAAAGTAGGTCAAACTCCAATTCAAGGTCTAATGTCAAAGTTCTTGGTATCCAACGGAAGATCTTCTTACAATGATTACATATGTATATTTTTAAAGCCCTAGCCCTTACCGTACAAAGGTTATGGTCAAGGTTAAAGCTTTTATATGCATAAATCTCCAAGGTCATAAGGTCAAAGATGTTGGTATCCAATGAAAGGTCTTGTCACAAAAAAAATATATGTGAAGTATGAAAATCTTAGTTTATTCCGTTCGGAAGAAAGGTCTTGTCACAATGAATACAGATGTGAATCATAAAAGTCATATCTCCACTAAATCAAAAGTTATGAGAAAGATTAAAGCTTTTGTGAACAAACAATCAGATAGACAGACAGACACGACAAAAACTATATACCCCCGAATCTTCGATTACGGGGGTATAGAAATTTATAGTTTACCAGAATTTTAACCTATCATCGAATAAGCACAACACCAACTCACCATTGTTTGCTATGTCGGATGATGGAAAGAAACGTACAATGGATAAACAAGGTATAATATTGTTTTGTCAGGAAGACAACCTAGTAATTGATGGCGCCTCCATGAAATCAGCAACTGAAATATTTTCAGTTGCTGATATGAACTGCTTCTATCAAAAGCTTTGCAACATTATTATCAATGCTTCAAATAAATGCATTCCTCAGGCAGGGTTTAATCTGCACACTCGACCAGGGTGGACGAAGGAAGTTAAGCAACTACATTCGACTGAACGTAACCTCCGACGCATTTGGATATCTGAAGGAAGGCCAAGAGGCATGACACATGACTCATATAGAAATTACAAACGCGCTAAAAGGAAATTTTCAGACGCACTCACTATTCAATATGAAAATTTCATGCAAAATGTATATAAAGATCTAGATGAAGCGGCAGAATGTGATATACGCTTATTCTGGAAACTAGTAAAAAGACAGAAGGTTAAAACCTCCCGCACATACCCAGAAATTATATCAAACGGAGTATCTTATCGAGATCCACTAGGTGTCACACATGCATTTGCCACCTACTTTGAAAACATTTATGCTCCATCCAACGATTCGACTTTTGATGAAAGCTTTTACTCTCAAATGGAGTCAAGGTACTCTACTATCAAACAACAGTGTCTAGAATCACCCGATGGCATTCCAGGTGGCCTAGTTTCCACCACTGAAATTTCAGAAATATTAAAAACTCTTAAACGTCGTAAAGCCCCCGGACCAGACCTTATTACCTACGAGCATCTAATTTTCGGTGGCGATCACGTGATTCAATGTATCGCAAAACTCCTTAACTCCATTATACACCTTGGGAAAATACCAGAATTTTGGAAACAAGGATTCATCGTGCCTCTATATAAAGGGGGAGACAAACCAAAAACATCTTGTGCTAGCTATAGGCCTGTTGCTTTACTATCATGCTATCTTAAAATTTTTGAAAACGTAATACATTCGAGAATTCGAGGTCATATCATCAAGTCTGACCATTTTCCCTGCAAACAACAACAAGGATTCCAAAAACAACTTGGTTGCTTAACCACCTCGTTTAACACACAAGAAACAATTTTTCATAATATCGAGCAAGGCAGCAATGTCTATATCAGCTTTCTAGATAGTTCGAAAGCTTTCGACACGGTATGGAGACATGGCCTCCTTGTTAAACTATACGAACTAGGTATTTCGGGTAAGCTCTGGTCAATCATGAATGACTGTCACACTGATACATCTAGTGCAATCATCGTTAACCAAAAACAGTCCCAATGGTTTCCAGTCTTACAAGGAGTGCGACAAGGTGGAGTTTTGTCATCCTTTTTATATCTTGTGTACATCAATGAACTTGTTATCAACCTTGAAAAATCTAGCATAAATACCGGCATTATGGGGATAACTAGTAATTGTCCTACATTAGCAGATGATATTGCATGCATTGGAATAACCCCAGCTTCCTTACAAAATATGCTGAATATATCACACGAATATTCTAGAAAGTGGCGCTTTTCATTTAATGCTCATAAATCATCTATACTACAGATCCGTTGTAAAGGCGCCAAATTAGATCCAGACTGTACTTGGAAATTAGGTGACATCACAATCCCTTGTTCCCAAACTTATAACCATCTAGGGATAATCATTAACAACAAGCTTAACCTTTCGCATAGGATTCTTTCAGCGTGTCGCAAAGGTCAGAAATCATATTATGCACTGAACGACATTGGATCGATTTATCTTAATCCGCTCACTCTATCTCATCTGTATAAGACAGTTGTGCTACCCACAGTCCTCTACGGCTGCGAACTATGGAACAACCTTTCTACAAGTGATTATCAACGCCTGAATGTTTTTCAACATTTCGTTTGTAAAAACGCTCAGAATCTCCCCACAAAGACAAGATCCGACATTTGCGAAAGTACTTTCAATGTTCTACCTATCAAATCCGAAATAGATGTCCGTAAACTGCTTTTTCTCGGGCGACTTTGTCGCATGGATCATCGTTCTCTCCCTAAGAAAGTCTTTTTGACACGTTTATTTTCATTTTTGGAAGACTTATGCACAAAACAACTTGGTTTCATACCTGATGCTTTCTCAATTTTATCCGTTTATGGTCTTACCGAATACCTGTACAAATGGCGGACCCCTGTGATCACTACCATTTGCATTTTCTTATTAATCTTCGCTCTTCGGGACAGATCAGTAATCTTTCAGTTAAAATATGATACCTTAGAAGGCAAAGATCAAATCAGAGATATGTTGCTAATATGTAAACAATAGCACTTGCAAGATTGATTGGAAATATTAAAACGTTAATCTTTATCAGTTCTCTAAGAAATATAGTCCCCTGATTATACATGTATTAAGTCACAAAACAAGATCTACAGTGTATTCATTTTAATTTCCAAGCAGTAAGTAGTGTTTTTATTGATTTACAAATACTACATACAAGTTCCTGAGTGGGAATAAGATATGAAGTATCCCTACGCTCTGAACTATTTTACGAGGGTAAAATGTAAACAACGGGCTGCTGCAGAGATCATGACCTACATGTATGTGTATTGAACGTCGATCGCAGGCAAGGGAGAGAACAGAACAGTATTCACTGAAACAAAGCAGAAGGAAGCGTTCTGCTTGAATTGAAACATGCAATTAAATAAATTTGGGGTTAACATAGAAGCGTCTGAGGCGCAATAGTCCCTATTAAGCTCCTAAATTCACCGTAAATTATAACAAAAGCGAAGTTGTTTTCGAACCTCACCGTAAATTATCATAAAAGCGAAGTTATTTTCGCCTTTCTGTTTTTATAATTCATTAAAAATATCTGTTTAGAACGTATAAATATCGTCCCGATCTTATAAATCTGTTTGGTGCTATCACTGTTGAAAAAGGTAAATAACAGCGGGGGCACCTGTTCCTATTTCGCTGCATGCTATTGCGTAATGACCACTTCATCGAATACTCGGTCGGAACTCCTCTAAAATTTAGGATTCCGCATATGAAAAATTACATTGTTACAAGTTATACACAACAAGACGCAACGTTAACACAGCTAAACATCTATCGATGTCATACCGAAGGTAGATCATTTCTATTGTTAAAATAATTGAATCATGCTGTAAAATAAGACATGCATGTAAATTCTAGAGCTATTAATCTAGTTTACATAATAATTTATACTTGTAATGAAGTTATAATTATGTGGTTTCTATTATTCATAATTTTAAGAATTCACAAAAAAGAAAGTTATTATAAGGAATTTGAAAATGAACTTTGAAGAGGATGTAAAAACTTAAGATTGATAATAGCGAATAATTTGTTTTCAAGCTCTAGACATTTATATGCCTTGTAACTGGAAAATTCAAAATAATATATTTTTATTCCTATATCTTATGCTAAGTATTTTAATTTAATAGTCATATTTTAAATCTTAAAGCTAATAATATATAGATTTTGATTTGATGGGCGAGTTCAATCACTAAAGTAAACTCACTAATCCCCTAATCTACTATTTGGGAAGTCAAATTTTAAAATGCAGAATTTATACCTTTCTTTACAATGTCAAACTGGGCCTGCTCTTGGTAAAAAAAAACTCTAAAGAGAGGGTTTTTGGTTGTATTAAATGCTAGCTGCATCAATGATAAATGTTGTTCCCTAGCTCCGGGGCACTTTTGATCTAATTTCACTTTTACTTATAAAGAATTACTACATGTACATGTATTTGTAGAAAAGTGAGACTGAGATCAAGAGTGAGCTCATCTAAGTTTTACAGCCTCAGAGCCTTTATGCTGCAATTTCAAAAATATATGACTCGTACATTATTTTCTTTTTCATACAAAGTTCATGAAAAGTTAAATATGTTGGCATATTGTAGAGATTCCTGGTGACAGAGTTATGATACATTGGACAAAATGATACTGGCAGGATACTTATTCTATTTAGTGTTTTATGTAAGCCCAGCCTCTGCACTTTTTTGTTAATATCATTAAATATAATGTTCATCCTTATAACTGTGTAACTAGCTGCAAATCTGTATCTCTTCAAAAAAAAAATATTTTGACAGACCGGAGAGCTACAGTGCCATCCATTGAAAAAAAAAAACTGTATATTTATTGCACACAAAAAGTTGTGCTTAGTTCTGGATTAGTTCTTCCAAATTCTTACTTTAATCGCAAAAAAGATACATTTAAAAAAATTCCTTACTCCTCTATGAAGTACTCTCGTAGTTGAAATCTGCACGAAGTGCGTTGGATTGAATTATCTTGCAAACCAAAATTGCATTATAAATAGACGATAGGTTTGATGATCTCAATTTCAGGACCAGGATGGCTATTAAAAACAATTATAAGGCACGTTTTGTTGTGGAAAAAGTGAAAGAATTTGAACACACGGTTGGTAATATTTTGACATGACAGTTTAAAACATGGAAAAATAAATCGAGGAACAGCGCACTTCTTTTTGCGCAATAAATAAACAGTTATTCAATGGGTGGCACTGTAGCTCTCCGGTCTGTGAATTTTTTTTTTTTTTCGGAGAGCTACAGATCTGCAGCTACTGTATAACAAGAAACAAATCAAAATATAATTTGAAGAGAAATGCGAGGTATTTCCTCTTATGGTCACTGGTACTGAAGGATAATTATAGTTCAGTTTTATACATCAAATAAGTTACAAAATGCATTATCGTGTTGGTCACTTTTTTCTTTCCAATGATTTTCATTGGGGTTTCTCCTAGATTAAAATTTTGGTATATGCCAGTAACTTGGGGATGAATTTCACATTTTACTGGAAGACGTCACCTCGATTCAGTACTTTCAGTACTTTGATTCATTTGGGTACCCTACACGTTGTGCCTTTGAGCCCCCCCAAAAAATGCCCAGGTCGAACACTGCATGCAACGAAAATTTCGGGCACCGCCGCTGAGAATTGTTTACATTCTGAAAGATGGCGGGTATTTACACTCGTGAAAAAAGTTCATCAGATTCGGAATCAACGAACTGTCATGCCTCTCAGACAAAAACAAACAACAAAAAATGTTTCTTGGATATGGTTTCCAAATGGACTACAAATACTGTTGAACACCTAGGTTTGTTTTATTACGAAGAACCAACATCTTTACACGAATTTAAAATTCTGTTGTCCAGCAGTGATCTCAAATTCGTAAGTGGGGCACCTGCTAAGTTAACACACCTGTTAAAAGATCAATCAAAACAACTTCTGGATACCCTAGTCGATTTAACAAAACATGGTTTGAATGTGTCATTTAGTACTGATGAAAATAAACCAGACTTTTACAAAGGAACAGTGAAAAAGGAGACATCAGCTACCAGAAGAGCTCTGTGGGAGAAGAGAGAGAACATTGACAATGAACATCGAGATGATGATGGTTATACAGCTGATTTAGTTCCCAAGGAAAGTGGTTTATCAAGGTAGCTTGACCAAAAGTTTGTAGGGGGGAGTTAAAATACCATGGTTACAGTGTCATCTTGTGATACCAAGGCTGTACAATGGGGGTGGGGTAACACGAATCACCGGAATGCCCTGTAATCACCGAAATGCCCTTACAAATCACCGGAATGCCCATTGAAATCACCGAAATGCCCCTTCATATGATTTTACATGATGATTTTCATAAAAATTAATGCTTATACTTTTCATATATGCATAACTGCTAGCAAAATTAAATATTTTCAAGTGTTGCTTCTCATGCTTCTCGAAGCGTCAAGTACTTCAAAGAGCGATAACTCGCTTTGGAGATAAAGCCTCTATGTTGTGCAATCTCTAGTTAATAATAAAATTTATTTATAAAAATTAAATGAATTATTTACTTATGATTTTTTATACAATTGATATTCAAATAATTTATTAAACAGATAAAAATTTGCATCGTTTTCTGTTTTTAGTCGGTTATTATACAGAGCACATTCATGTTTCAATTAGCGAGAGATATCTTTCTTTGATGCTAATATGTATATCTTTTAATAAAAAATCTTTGTGTAAAAATATGTTTTTTTAATATGTAGATATACCTTATAACATCCGATAGAATAAATATTTATTAATTTTTTTTAGTTTTATAACAAAATAAGGGGCATTTCGGTGGCATTCCGATGTTTTGTTGGGGCATTTCGGTGATTACGGGGCATTCCGGTGATTCGTAGTACCGATGGGGGTGCATATATCTTCAGGAGCTTTATTGACTGAGCTACCTGGATTCAATCCCAGCCCAGCAATATATTTGATTAATTTCTCCTTTCCTTTTACAGAATTTGAGCCATTGACTACCTCTAAAATTGCAGTTGAAAGTCCTGCTTGAGACTAAGAATTCGAAGAGTTTGGGTTGTGTATTTGAGGGTATGTACAGTGGATAATGGCCTGGGTAGGCCTAGTTCAGTCAGTAGAGCTTCTGACTTGTGATGCAGGGTCCCAGGTGCCATTCCCGGTTCAGCCATACATGTTCTCCTTTCCTGTTACATAATATGATAAGCATATAAAAAAAGGTCACATACAGTGACCTTTAGGATGATATGATATTGAATTACTCTTCTACACTGAGATCTGGAAAGAATCTTGATTGTGTTTATGGACAGTTTGAATGCTGAAAATAGAGTACTTTTCTCTTGATATGTTCAATATATTAGAGTTGCACTGAAAAACAATTTTCAAAAGTTATCAACTTTTCTGTTGGATTACAATTCAGTGACATATATACTGAATGCTTCCTTACAATGTCAGGGTCTGAGTCCACTCATGGCCTTAGGTCCAAACTTCACTCCATATTCTAGGGGCTGACTGCAGTGATGTCTTTCAGGGAGATAAAAATTCTGATTGAGAGATTTCTTTTATCTCCACCGTTTACATTGAATATTTTAAAGACAAACAATCTGTAACAATGTGTTGAGGTGTCCACAGCTTACTTTTGATGTCTTATTTCAAAATATAAGTCAGCTAGAGCTCCGATCTGGCTCATGCTTCTCAATGAGAGAACCAAGACTAGAATAATGAATGAAGATTGTCAGGGGTCCAACAACTTAACAAAAACATGGACCCAGAACCCCTTGCATGAGGTTGGTACTGAATAATGAGATTTTAAACTGATTATCTATCCTATTTTGATTTCAGATTTCAATTGCAGACATGTTACTACCACACCTATGACTTTCTGAAGACTTATCTGCACTTCCTTGAAAATGGATATGAAAATACGGGTTGGAATAAAGCAGATTTTAGGACTCTGCTTTCACAGTTCTTCACCATTTTTATGCTCTCACCACAGTAAGCTTTATGTTTTATATCACTTATTATCTTGTTCATTATGGTAAGGAGTCTTACCTTAAATTGTTATTTTAGTATTTTGATGTATATTGTTGCCATCATTACTTACTACTGGTAATTAAAATATAAATCTCTAAAAATCTTTAAAATGGCACATCTAAAAAATTAAAAATGTTGCCTCTTAATTTGGTTTGGTTTCAATGACAGCTAATAAGTAGTCTTCTAAAAGCTGTAATATCTTTCATATCTGATGAACAATGTGACCTGAATGCCATGCTTATTACAAACAAAATTTTCTTTGAAATTTTCCACCTTTAATGGTCCAGTAACAAAGAATTGCATAGGCCAGCTTTCTGGTATTTTAAGAGAGATTTTTATTTTGGTGTGGGGGGGGGGGGGGTACATGTTTGTCTGTGATAGACATGCTTGTTGCGGGTTTCTGTCTAGTATTTAATTCGATTTTCTTTTATCATCTTTTTTATTCATATCAACAGACCTGGAAAGTCGAACAAGAGAAATCAAGTCTTGGGAGGAGTTTCTATTACAAGTATCCCAGATCTTCGTGTTGTTTTTTATGGACAATTTCCCTTAACTCTTGGAGTGGTCACAGTCAAAGAGGTATGCTATTACATGAAGAAAAATTCAATCATACCTGCCATGGTTTTTTTTTTTTCATTCTTTAATCAATATTTTTTAATTGATTCATTTTATTTTGAAAAATGATTCTTAAAAAAAATCATAATAAAAAACACTATAAATAAAATAAATTGTGAACTAAGCAAGTGGTCCATATACTTATCCACAATTTTGGGGTCTATGACAGGTGACCGAAAGACAGCTCACCGAATGACAACTCGCCGACACTTTTTTCACCGACACTATAAAACTCACCGATACGACAAGTCACCGAAAGAAGGGTCACCAACAGACACATCACGACTGAATATATAACACATCGTAATTTAACAAATATTTAGAGAAAATCATGTATGTGAATAAATGTTTTTATTGATTTTCAAATCTTTTCTTTTTTCAATTAATCAAAAATTTCACCCAATATTGCCGACCTATGACCTTGTCAAAATTGTCAATAATTGATATTCGAATATTCGATAGGAGTATTCGAATATATTCGAATATTCGATATTAAAAATAAATACATTTTGCATTATTAAATATATATCTTCACTCTCCTGTCAAGCAGTATAGATTTAATGCCATTATTTTAGAATAAAAACTCGCGTAGAGTTTGGAAAATGTACTACAAATATATATATATATTTTTTAAAAATATTGATCTGTAAACATCCAAAATGTAATGATTGATTTTTGAAAATTCAAAAGGTTTTTTTATTATGTTCCAAATTATATTGATTGTCTTAGTAAAGTCTTCACTGTTAACTCCTAAAAATTTATACCAAGCAAAACCATTATCTAATTGTGAAATATTAAAAGAAATTATTACTTTTTGCTAATTATACTATCCTGATAATGATTTTAATAATATTTACATATTAAACAAGAAGTCCGTGTTTACTATAAAACTGGGTCCTTACAACAATACAAGCTGATTGTTAGTACTGGAAACTATCATACCACTAATTAAGTGAACAAATAAATAAATTACTCTAATAGATACACTCTTCACACCTTAAAGGTAATCCAAGAGGAGTGTTTTTTTTTTTTTTTTGTACAAACTTGATTCAATTTCTAATAAAACTTGCCAGGTTTTTCTCTCTTTTTAATGCTTGTATACCTAAAAACGAATATTCGAATCACAAATTTATATTCGAATATCAACTCATTGAATGAATATTCAAATATTCGTTGACATCCCTAGTACAAATACATCTACACTGCATTACAAAACATTAATGAACTATTTTCCCCAGGAGAAGCTGACTATGCCCTGTGACCTTGATGTATACAGTGCAGAGGAAATTCCAGCTGATGCTCTAGGACAACATGCAGGGGAGCTATTGTTGGAGTATGAATACTCAGTGTTTGAGGAGGCAGTCTTTGGAATTCTTTGTTTTAGGACAAAGGTCTGCTTACTTTTTTATTCCAACCATTGATTATATTAACAAATAAAAATTTTATGGTACAGATCCAAGTTTTGCCAAATGAATTATGGTGAAGTCTACTTGAGTATTAACTCTAATTTAAACAATTAAGAGATGTTTGTAAAACACTTATGCCCCCCTCCCCCCAAATTGGAATTTTTTAAAGTCCAAGGGGCATTACTCTGTCAAAAATGGCACGACCACACCCAAAACATAACTTGACCTAGATATTCATCTGATATATCTGTATACCAAATTTCATTTCAGTATTTGCAACAGTTGTGAAGAAAATGAACAGAAACTAAGTGGACAGACAGACAGACCGACCAACAGACCTACAGACTGACAGACATCAGCAAAGCAATATGCCCTCCCCTCTTCAAAGGGGGGCATAATTAATCAAACTTTAGAGAAAAGATGTTTTGAGAGAATGTTGTTTAATGAGTCTTTCTCTTTCAATTTTATTAATGACCCCCTACCATTGTATCAAGGGTCTTGTTTTCTAAAGTGAACTCCTTGGTAATCTTTTTCTTACATTTCTCTAAAATTTGAAAATTAAAAAGCCCCAATCCCCCCCTTCTCCCCAAAGGTACACAAATGTAATACTATAGCCAGAGTAGCATTTTAAAAAATGTTTACAGACAAAATGACTGATGACAGGATAACAGACACTTTGCCATTGCATAAGTTCTTTTAGTTTATGTCTACCATAATAATGTAGATTGGGAAGCTATTAAAGTGACAATATCCATAATAAAATGCCTTTTTCAGTAGGAATCTATACTTATAAATTAATAAATTTTGCAAATAAACTCCGAAACGGCTGCACAAGAGTTCTTACTTACTCCTCTAACATTGAAAATTTAATGATGTTTTTAAACAAATGTTCCTCAAGAGTAATATGAGTCAAATGTAACTATTTTATATGTGAATAATACCCAAAGAACTCTGCAACAGGTTTATGCCAAAAAATCACATCGTACTTTAAGATCTATGTTTAAGAGCAAAGAAATGAGCATGATGATAAATATTTGCCAAAGCATTTGTGCTCACAATGAGGCGTGCATGAATGCATTTGCAGAGGTTTTCAATTTAATTATCAAGCTGCCAAATTCTTTAGTTGCTTACCTTAAGTCATGGAATCGAATTTTAAAAATAAATTCGACTCTTTTTTGGCTTATAACCAATCCCCCGTACGTGTTTATTCATTTTTTATTTGTATAGTATAAAGTATATCTCCAAAAATCTTCACTTTAAAAATCTTGGCAATACCAGAGAGCATTACATAATTGAGGACTTGGATCTCTTGACAAAACCAAACACAGCTGAACAAGTTTTCTAAATCTCTCAACTTAAAACAAAATGCAAATTCATCTATTCCCCGTCATTTAACTACGTCAATAATTTGTTCAGAAGTAATACATGTACATGTAGTTCTTTAAATTTGTACAGGTAAGGAATATTATTAAATAGTGTTTTTGTTTCTATTTCCAGTTGATTTTTACATTCCTTAAATTGAGT
>PRKT01000142.1:656420-726809 GCA_003671525.1 Saccostrea glomerata
AAGTTTTACATAGAAATATATAGAACAAATCTTTAAAAATCTTCTTCTCAAGAACCACTGGGCCAGGAAAGATGAAACTCATGTGGAATCATTCTCAGGTAGTGTAGATTCAAGTTTGTTCAAATCATGACCCCTGGGGCTAGGGTGGGGCCAAAATGGCCGACCAAAATTTTACACAGGGATATATAGGGAAACCTTTTAAAATCTTCTTTTCAAATACTTCAAAGCCATGATTAGTGATATTTTTCTATTTAAATGGAATCATCCTCAGGTAGTGTAGATTCTAATTTGTTCAAATCATGACCCCTGGGGGGGGGACCCCCCCCCCCCCCCCCCCCCAGTAAACTTTCAGTTCTGATCTGATATGTGCATTTTATCTAGCGGATGTGCTCAGGTGAGCGCTGTGTCCCCTGGGCCTCTTGTTATTTGTATAGTATAAAGTATATCTCCAAAAATCTTCACTTTAAAAATCTTGGCAATACCAGAGTGCATTACATAATTGAGGACTTGGATCTCTTGACAAAACCAAACACAGCTGAACAAGTTTTCTAAATCTCTCAACTTAAAACAAAATGCAAATTCATCTATTCCCCGTCATTTAACTACGTCAATAATTTGTTCAGAAGTAATACATGTACATGTAGTTCTTTAAATTTGTACAGGTAAGGAATGTTATTAAATAGTGTTTTTGTTTCTATTTCCAGTTGATTTTTACATTCCTTAAATTGAGTGATGAGCATTTCCATTCCATTTTGAATCATAAAGACCAGAGTGATATATGTGCATGCAGTACCATATACTATACCAGACCATATGACTATCTGATAAAGGAGCATAGAGAGGCGATTCTGGAACTTTTGTTCTGGTTAGGTTTACAAACATCTTCCATTTGATGAAATTTGCAATAAAAAAAAATGTAACTAAAACTATTTTTGTTATCATTACAATCATATATTTTACAAAATAGTTTTTAATGAGTGTAAAATTAGCAGATCATACACGAATATAAAAGTTTTGGAACTAAGACGCGTGTATCTCATACTTGTTGCTAAAGGAGAATTGACCCATCTTTGCAACGCCGTAAGGGACTTGTATTTTTAGGTCACCTGAGTAAACTCAGGTGACCTATTGCTATCTGTTTTCGTCCGTCGTCGTGTTAACATTTGAAAATTTTCAGCTTCTTCTCTGCAACCACTTAACCAATTTCCACCAAATTTTACATAAAGCATCTATGGGTGAAGGGGAACAAAAATTGTGAATTTTATGGTCCCTGTCCCCCTGGGGCCTGACAGATGGGGCCAAAACCACTAAAATTAGTGCTATCTTTGAAAATCTTCTTTACTCCTTGACGTCAAGCAGTCAAACTGTTAGCATGATTGTAATGACCATTGAGTCCTCTACCAAAATTGTGAAATTCATGGCCATAGACTCATAGAGGCAGGGGTTCTAGTGCTAGGGCAGGGCTCTATTGATTATATAGTGAAAATGCATTATTTCTTTAAAAATCTTCTTCTCTGCTCCTGTATATTAAATAAACTAACCAAGTACATATTTATGATGAGGAAGAATGCCTTTTGCAAAATTGTGAATTTTATGGCCACAAGATCAGGCATTCTGGTGTTAGGGCAGTGCTCTGTTGATTATATAGTGAAAATGCATTATTTCTTTAAAAATCTTCTCTGCTCCTGTATATTAAATAAACTAACCATGTACATATTTTTGATGAGGAAGAATGCCTTTTGCAAAATTGTGAATTTTATGGCCACAAGGTCAGGCATTCTGGTGTTAGGGCGGTGCTCTATTGATTATATAGAGAAAATGCAGAATAAGTTTGAAAATCTTTTTCTCTGCTGCTGGGTATTCAACAAACTAATTAAGTATATAGTTATGATGAGCAAGAATGCCTCTTCCGAAATTGTGAATTTTATGGCCCCAAGGTCAGGCATTCTGGTGTTAGGGTGGTGCTCTATATTGATTATATAGAGAAAATGCAGAATAAGTTTGAAAATCTTTTACTCTGCTCCTGTATACTAAATAAACTAACCATGTACATAATTATGGTGAGGAAGAATGCCTTTTGCAAAATTGTGAATTTTATGGCCCCAAGGTCAGGCATTCTGGTGTTAGGGGGTGCTCTATTGATTATATAGTGAAAATGCAGAATTTGTTTGAAAAATATTTTTCTCTGCTGCTGGGTATTATACAAACTAATTAAGTATATAGTTATGATGAGCAAGAATGCCTCTTCCAAAATTGTGAATTTTATGGCCCCAAGGTCAGGCATTCTGGTGTTAGGGCGGTGCTCTATTGATTATATAGTGAAAATGCAGAATTTGTTTGAAAATCTTTTTCTCTGCTGCTGGCTATTCAACAAACTAATTAAGTATATATTTATGATGAGGAAGAATGCCTTTTCCAAAATTGTGAATTTTATGGCCCCAAGGTCAGGCATTCTGGTGTTAGGGCGGTGCTCTATTGATTATATAGTGAAAATACATTATTTCTTTAAAAAATTTCTTCTCTGCTGCTGGGTATTCAACAAACTAATTAAGTATATAGTTATGTTAAGCAAGAATGCCTCTTCCAAAATTGTGATTTTATGGCCCAAGGTCAGGCATTCTGGTGTTAGGGCTGTGCTCTATTGATTATATAGAGAAAATGCAGAATTTGTTTGAAAATCTTTTTCTCTGCTGCTGGGTATGAAACAAACTAATTAAGTATATAGTTATGATGAGAAAGAATGCCTCTTCCAAAATTGTGAATTTTATGGCCCCAAGGTCAGGCATTCTGGTGTTAGGACGGTACTCTATTGATTATATAGTGAAAATGCATTATTTCTTTAAAAATCGTCTTCTCTGCTCCTGTATATTAAATAAACTAGCCAAGTACATATTTATGATGAGGAAGAATGCCTTTTCCAAAATTTTATGGCCCCAGGGTCAGGGATTCTGGTGTTAGGGCGGAGCTCTGTTGATTATATAGTGAAAATGCAGAAATCTTTTTTTTTGCTGCTGGATATTCAGTGAATTAACTAAGTATAAAGTTATGATGAGCAAGAATGCTTCTTCCAAAATTGTGAATTTTATAGCCTGAGGGTTCTTCCTAATTCTTTGAAAATCTTCTCTGCTCCTGAGTATTAAATAAACTAACTAAGTATATAGTTATGATAAGCAAGAATACCTTTTACAAAATTGTGAATTTTTATGGCCCTAGGGTCAGGGGTTCTGGTCTTAGGGTGGGGCTCTATTGATTATTTAGTGAAAATACATTATTTCTTTAAAAATCTTCTACTCTGTTCCTGGATATTAAATAAACCAACTAAGTACATAGTTATGATTTGGAAGAATACCTTTGTGAATTTTATGACGCCAGGGTCAGGGGTTCTGTTGTTAGGGCGGGGCTCTATTGGTTATATAGAGAAAATGCAGAAATTGTAGAATCTTCTTCTCTGCTCCTGGGTATTAAGCAGATGAACTACCTATATAGCTATGATGAGCAAGGGCCATTTTTCCTGAATTGTTAATTTCAACTCCTGGGTCAGGGGTACCGTAGAGGGGGGTTCTACAAATGTACTTATATACTGAAAATGAATTAATTGATTATCTTCTCCTTATTTTTAATCAAATATTTTTGATAAGAAAGGGTGCCTTTTCCAAAATTGTGAAATGTGTGGACCAAGGGTCAGGGGTTCATGTATGGTAGTGGCACTATACTGATTACTGCTGAATATTACTGATTAGTCGAAATGCTTTTTTCCCCCTACCCTGTCTATGGGTATTAAGTAACCAAACTAAACATGCTAAGTGTATAGTTATGATTAGCAATGGTGCCTCTTTCAAAATTGTGAATGCAATGACGTTTAGTTTAAAACATGAACCAAAGTCTGTTGCATGATGCTCAGGTGACCTATAAGGCCCATGGGCCTCTTGTCTTCTAACTGAACCAAGTTTCCAAAAGATGGTGACAAAATTTTAAAATACTATAGACATAATTCATGGTCACAGACAGAACTAACAGAAGGATAGAAGGATTGTTTTGTTAGGCTCACAGCCTAAGGCTCAATCGGGCTTTTCTGATATCACTTTTTTAACTTTCCACATTTTCAATGTTTCTCTAAAACTACTGAGACACTATCAGCAAAATTTGCCACAACGCATTCTGAAGTTCAAGGGATTACAATTTGTTCAAAGGTTCATTTCCACTTAAAAGGGGATATAATGAAGAATAAGTGAAAATTTAATGATTCTTTCATTAAAAAAATCCCAAGAACCACTTGGCCAGAAAATTTGAAAAACTTGGTGAAGGTTGAAGTGCCTCAAATGCAAGTTAAACTGCAATGTGAAGAGATATAAAAACGTTTTTTCAAAGAAAGGGCTTGTTCTAATAATTATCCCTGTGTTATGATCAAGGGTAGTATTTATCAAAACTAGGTTTGACTCCAAGGTCAAAATTATTAGTATCTAAAGCAAGGTCTTTTCACAATACAAATACTCTTGTGAAATATGAAAGCTATAGCTTCAACCAAACAAAATTATAACAAACAGACGAACGGACAGAACAAAAACTATTATCCCCGAATTTTCAATAATGGGGGCATTAAAATTAAGAAACAACTTTTATAGAAATCATAAATAACTTTTTGTTCTGTTCGTTCGTCTGCTAAAACTTTAACCATCTCCATAACATTTGATTGGTTGAAGCTATGACTTTCCTATATCACACTTTTTCTTGTGACAAGGCCTTTCTTTGACGACCAACATAATTGATATTTGCAAAAATTTATCAAACTTTAACATTGACCATACGTTTTGAAGAGTTGGTGCTAGGGCTTTCATCTGAACATGTTCACGTATTGTCAGTGTGACAAGACCTTGCCGTGGATATGAATAAGCTTGACCTTGAGGTTAGACGCACTTTTCAGTTTATAAAATGTTAAACATAAGTATTTTTAAAATTGCCAATGAATGGATCCATTACAGCTTTGTATTATACTAAGACATGTGGCCATTAAGGTCCCTCGATATTTAGTTATTGCTTATGGTCAAACCGAGAATTCTGACTCGGTGGCATTTAAGAATTATCAATATCAGATTTTGATCTATTGAAAATTTTCACACTGAATGCTAATAAAGATTTATTTTATTTCATATATATTCTAAAAGAAAGCACATGATAAATATTACACGTTTTGACATATACTTCAAGTAGTACATAATATACACGTCGACACTGTCATTTAATTCAAATTGTTAATGTTTTTTTTGGTAATTTTCCTTCGCTTTTCTTATAACTAAAGATACTCGTACAGTTTAATATCGCCTTCTTCATCCCCAACCCAGAATTGACTGTGATTGTCGATACAAATAGAATGTGGACTCGTTGGTGTGTCCCCTTGTTGTAGAAGAAACCCGCCAAAGTTCCCATTAGGGTCAAGGATATGGACACAGTTGTTGTTTGAATCAGCAACAAGGATTCGGCCGTAGCTATCACAAGTAATACCAGCAGGTGAAAAGCTTCCCTTACATTGGTTGTTTGACGGGCCTTCGAAAGCAAATTTGAACTTTCCATGACGATCAAGAACCACAACTCTTCCAGAACCCATGGATGTTTTGTCTGTTACACATATGTCCCCGTTGATGTTTTCGGCAACTCTATACGGTCTGGTAAAAAGTCTGTTATTGTGTTCAAATTCGTACACACTGTCTAATTTTAAGTCTTTTGTGTATTTGGCCACAAACCTCCTGCTGGTGTCCGAGGCACATGAACTGTAGCTGTCTGTCATACATATCAGAAGACCCCCGTCAGCGCAGACGGTGAGGCCACGTGGATAGTACGGTAAATGGACCGTCTCCATGGTGACTGTGGAGATTTTATAACGGATCAGCATCCTTTTGTGGAAGCATGAGATGAACAGTTCATCTTCTGTGGAGGCAGTGATATCATCCACTTTATGGCCAATCGGAACAGAAGTTTGGGGTGTACCTTGGTTGTCGAGAAGAGCAATAGTGGAAGAATTCCATCCAGCGCATGTCCAAACCTGATTTTGATGAGTTGAAGATGCAGTTAAAGCGTGTATTGGTAATTCTTCCTCTTCTTGAACTTCTTCCAATGATGAAGTTGGGAAGTCGAATCCTGTCTGCATTTTGATGTTCACATCTTGTAAACCTCTAAAACCTACTGATATTGACCGAGCCCAGAAGCGTCCTTTGTTCCTTACCGCCAGACTCCCGAAACCTTGTTGAATTGATTTTGGCGTCAGGTCCCCAAGTTCAAAGGTGATGTCAGTTTTCTCCAAACGAGGTGTTTGTCCTCTGTCGCTGTAGTCATTTAAAATGTTGTTGATTGTTGGCAAGGCGTCACAAATCTCTAAAGGAGAACCATACTGCAAAATGTTGTAAATATACTGTAGAGCACTTCCAATGCCCAACACCTCTTGTTCAATGAGTGTTTCTAACGAAGTACACTTTTCAAGTCCCTCTTTTTCCTTCTCTAAGACTTCGGAGATGAGAGTATCGCTCGCCACATCGATTTCATGCTTCAGGTGTTCAGCTCTGGCAAGGATGCTATTTATTACATCTTTAATGTTATTGGAAAGAGCCTCGGCGTGCTTTCTTGTATTGTATAACTTCTTTCTTAAAACCTCAAAATACCCATCCTCGATTGATGTCATCTTTTGAGATACTTGCTTACGCTTTGTGTCCATAACAACTGAAAGAGGCTTTGTCCTATGACCCCTGTGCACCGGCTCCTTCCTACAAAATTTACATATCGCTTTCGCACACATTCTACAATGATATGACAATTCTTCGCCATGATAAACACAGGTACTTGGGATTTTCTTGCAAGCTGGTCTGTGTAAATCATCGGGCAATGGTATGTTGCTTGATTCGAAGCTTTGGACCGTGTGTTCCTTGGAAGCATTACATTTGAGGTGTATCAGACGGCAAGAGGAACACAGGTTTTGGTCGCAGTCGAGACAGTGGACTTCTGCTTGACGACCATCCTCGCACAAATCACAAGTTATGGTCAGCTGTATCTCATTACCGGGTTTTGATCTTATGAATGGGTTTTTTGGTAGACCATTGATACCTTCAGGAGGAATCGGTGTAGTTCTTGTACACAAAGTACATCTAATAACAGGTGCGTCACACCAGACCCTTTCAAGACAAGTTTCACAAAAGGTATGAAAACATTCCAAAAGACGTCCATCGATCGGGGTTTCGTAACAGATTCCACATTTTCTAAATACTTCAGAATCTTCAAAATGAGCCCCTAGTTCCATCATGATTGGAGCTGGAGGATAGGACTGTGTTTCATCTACAGTGGTATCGACAGAGTGACACCATAATGCAACGTCGTCTTCGACTGCAAATCCGTCTTCGGTCACTGAATTATTCCGTGACAGACCCATTCTGGCGTGATGACAAATTGTTCTGCTTGTTTGACTTAATTTATTTGCAGTGGTCTCTGTGAACAGAAAAAGTGTAGGATGGTTAAAACAATCTGTCACTCGGTTCAAACATCTATCAACATCGAATTCATGCATGTTTAGAAATGTTTTAAATTTAACGTTTTGAATGATCAATCACAAAGAGAATTGTGAAAGGATAAAACATACTAACCTTTGTATCGTTTTCAGCTATCCCAATATTAATTTTAAAAAATATCTAATTGAAATTGTTGTATGAGTAATCTTTTCGGACGATAAACACTTAATACAAAATTTTAGGATTGCTGTTGACTTTTATAAATATACCATCATTTATGTGCTATTACAGCAGACGTTATACGTCACTGAATACATTTGCATCTTAATGAATCCGCTTCTTTACGGTGATAAATGATCATTAAAATGATAAATAGACAAAACAACCGATGATTGTTATCGATAAAACAGATGATTACGGCGCGTAACGTCCCAGGTTATTTTCAGACCGTAAATATCTTTAAAAATTCGAATTACATTTCCCAGAATCACATGTATAATTTGACATTGACAGATTTGAATGATTCTGGAGTTTTTTCGCCAAATCAAACCTGGAATTTCACAAACAACGATTGATCTTTGACAGTTGTAACGAGGAAGGAAGACTTCTGGTGATAGGCGACATGTTTAACTGTAATTAATATTCAAATTCACGAACGACATGTAAATAAGATTATTATACTAGAAGTGCATATCTTAATTTGATGTTTATTTATAGTAAAATTATGAAAGATTTAGTAGGAATATTTAATTAACCACTTCCACTGGCTCTGAAAGATTTAATATAGACTTCTGGCCTGACACACTTCAAATTTGTTTGATTGGAAATACCCTGGTCTTCTGTAATTGCTATTATTAGATGGTCAAACATCAAATTGAAGAAATCGTTTTCTTTTATACGCTTGTTACAACGCGAAATGTAATAACAACGCGAAATGTAATAAACCTGAATTATTACATTTTGCGTTATTACATTTTGCGTCGAGATCAACGCAAAATGTAATAACGCAAAATGTAATAACACGATTTTTAGATTATTACATTTTGCGTTATTACATTTTGCGTCGGGATCAACGCAAAATGTAATAATGAGCTTTTTGGTTGTTACATTTTGCGTTATTTTATTTTTGCACTGAAGACAACGCAAAATGTAATAAATCAATATGTAATAAAACAAAATATAATTGTTTTTTTGATTGCGTTTAACAAAAAAAGTCATAAAATTAATTCAAAATATACATATAACCAACATGGGAAACACGCTGTTTAAAATATTTAGAACTCAAACAATAAGATCAACGTTAGGGCTTTTACGGACATAAATATATCAAAATGTATCGTTTTTCTGACTCTGACTTTTAAGTTATATTGAATAACTATGCTAAATTAACAGCATTAATTTAACTTTGATCGGCATATTTTTGATCTTATTAAATTTCTAACCAATAACACAAAATTTATTTAATTACCGAAGATTGACCATAGGTTCATTATTAGTTCTTGATATGCATGTTTGGCATGTGTATATTGGTTAACAAAGAAGTGTATGTGTGTGTCATGCGAGGAAGGGCAGGGATAGAGTTGAGTGTTTACTTAGTATGTTTATCATTGTATTACTATGGACATGCAGAAACAATCCATTTTATTATTGGATGGAGAGAGAGGGGGTGTTTTTTGGATGTCTGCAATGCTAGTGATTTGCATGGAACAGTATGGTATCACAATTGTCAATAAACCCCTTCCGATATATATTTATATATTTACAACTGCCAGTACAAATAAATAGGTTTTCTTTTAGATTCATTGCATTTGTTTATATAAAAACAAAAAACAAAAGTACACTAGTCAATACCCCCAACAATCCCATCTACACACGCGCGTTTCTAATTTGCAACACCTATTATTTGAATACATTTATTAAACTGATTTTATATACATGTAGCTTATTAAATTAAAAAAATAAGAAATTCATTAATTGTAAGAAATTGGCAAATTGCATATATCATTTTTTTTCCTTTGTTTTATTTCCTTTTCATCGGTCACTACTCTATCAAAAATTGTACTCAATCTGGCTGACCAAAGATTGTTATTACATTTTGCGTTCTTGTTTTTGGCTTAATCTCGACGCAAAATGTAACAACCCAAAATGTAATAATCCAAAAATCGTGTTATTACATTTTGCGTTATTACATATTGCGTTGATCTCGCCGCAAAATGTAATAACGCGAAATGTAATAATCCTCAAAAGTGTGTTGTTACATTTTGCGTTATTACATTCTGCGTTGATTTCGACGCTAAATGTAATAACGCAAAATGTAATAATCCATGTTTATTACATTTCGCGTTGTTATTACATTTCGCGTTGTAACATACGCTTCATATTTATTCTTTCAGAAAGCAATCCAACATTTTTTTTTTCTTAAAAATACCTGGTCACTAAGTGCAACAAACTGGTTACAATGATGTAAATAAACCAATTAAAATAATAAACTTATCTTATGAACCAAGAAAAAACAAATTTCAGAACAGGTTTTTTGACAATGTTTTATTAATTACAAAGTAAAAGTCATATGAACCACAACACGATGACCTCACGCTGACGGTGTCTTGACGGTTTGTGCCGACAGCATGGTGTTGAAGTAAGAGTTCGGGTCTGATAACAAATCCTGTGGGGAACCCATCTCCATTACCTAATTAATGGAAAACTTTAATTAATTGGTTGTGCATTTATTATCAAAATAAGAGAGAGAAAGCAATCAAATGGTCAACTTATGCACATAGTTATTACACATAAGTGTGTCACTTTTGAAAGCTGTCAACCAAAATTGAATAAGGGATTTAGCAAGTAAAATTTTGTAGTGAATAGTCGTATTGTTGCTACATGTTGATGATTTATTACTATAGTTTGTCATTAGATAGACATAATAGTATATATTCATTGGAAAAGACATTTACAATTTGCAACCTGGCTTTAACAGTGGTGAATATAGTTTTCATCACATATCATTGTACTGTAGTATATTCATTTTAAAACACAATTTTAGGATAATATTTGGAGTAAACATCAATTTCTAATTGTTATAACATCTGAAATTATTATTTTAACGTCAAGAAACAACGACTTGTCTGGATACATACATCATTAATCATTGTCTTGTTTGTGGCGTCAACATAGGTATATAGCACCAAGTTAAACTCTTATTTGAAGAGACCTTAAATAATTTGAAGATGTAATGAATTCATTGGATACGCATCAGTTCTTCAAATAAATGTTTTTCAAACAATTAATATTTCAACTCTGAATTTTCTGCATGCATAATATTTTTGATAAAATCAGTGTCTTATAATTGAATAGTTTCTCTTTTCAGTGAAAAAATGATATCAAAGAAGAATTGATGAGACCGTTTATTCCTCAGGAGCGGACATTTTATAAGGACTTCATACTATCTCGATAGTGGAAAAACTTTTCTAGTGATACGCTTGAGTCTCCCTCTATGTCGGGCAAGTTTGCAACAGCAACGTGTAAAACCCTGGATGGGGACCGATTCACGTTACAAAATTGGTGACTTGGTGTCTGCGGACGGCATGGGATGCCATTACTGAATACGTTGCAGGCCTGCTATAGGAAGCTCTAAGGGTAGGACTTGTTCTAAAACGGCATTGGTTGCATATACTGAAATGGTCCAGACTTTCATGATCAGAGAAACCGCATAGTCTCCATCTACTTAAGGCAAAAGCCTGTATAACCCGGTCATGGATAGGTGACCGCTTCACGTTACACCTTTTACAAATTCGTTGTAAAATAAAGGTATCTTTAATTGGTAGATCTAAAGCAGATTAACAAATCCTTTATCCTGAATAAATTGTTGCAAGCAATATTTCTACTAAATAATAGCTCTCAACAAATAAATAATCATAAGTCATAATGATGTATGCATCTTCAAATAACTGAAAAATATTTTATAATTTTTTTTATAATTTTTTTTCGAATTACCGGCACAAAACAACTAGACATTCTTAATGAGTAGACATAAAACAATGTGCCGATTACTGACCCTTCCGGCGTCCATGATAATGATGAGATCACAATGCAGGACCGTGTTGAGGCGGTGAGCGATCGTGAGGACCGTGCAGTCGGCGAAACTCTCTCGTATCGTCTGCTGGATTTTGGCGTCTGTCGCCGTATCTATAGACGCCGTAGCCTCATCCAAAAGCAGAATCTATACGCATATTTGAATTTTTTTTATACATATACATTTAAATTTGATTTTAATTAAAACGTCGTTGGTTGTCTGTCAAAAATCTTACCTTGTTTCTCCGTAAGATGGCTCTAGCCAAACATATCAACTGACGTTCTCCAACTGAGAAATTTTCTCCATTTTCTTCTATCATAAAATCCAACTCGTTATCAAATTGTTTCACCTAATGAAAAAAAATAATTAATAGAGCTACTGGTAAACAGCTTTACTTCCTGAATGTTTAAAAGGCTAAACTACGAAGACACTAACCTTATCTTTCATATGGACATCCTCCAAAGCCGCCCACATGACGTCATCAGTGTACTGACCAAAAGGATCTAAGTTATATCTGAAAACACCGATTTTTGAAATAAGTTCAACAAAAAGTAGAAAAGATGGATGGGCAATGTTAAATCTCTTTTTAACAATTATCTTGCATACCGCATGGTACCAGCGAACAGTACAGGGTCCTGTGGTATGGTAGAAAGCTTGGATCGAAGGAGCTGTAGAGATACTTTAGCAATGTCTACACCGTCTATGTATATGTGACCACTGGACAATTCGTTTAAACGAAATAATGCAGCTGCTAGCGAAGACTTGCCTAGAAGAACATACCACAGGGACTTTTATGCACCATACACAAATTAATGACAGGTCAAATAAATTACCAGGTACATGTACTTTGACCAGAATGCAAATAACTATACCTGCTCCAGTTCGACCAACTATTCCAACTTTCTGACGCGGATGAATATCGAACCTAATTTCATTTAGAACAGGGTCCATGTCATCGCGATATTTCATCTGAACATTAGAGAAAATCATCCGTCCTTCGTTTGGCCAAGTTTCAGCAGGTGTGTCGATAAAAGTCTGACTCTCAGATTCCAACTTCTGTAGTGTAGAATGCAACATTTCTCATTAGAAATCTTAAAGATACACTATAGGGAATACAACGAAGAAAAAGAAGATTTACATGAAAAAATAATTATATACATCACCTCATATTGGTGAAGACGTTCAACTGATGTAAATCTGGCCTCTACTTCGTTAAGAACTCTAATCATGAACTGCATTATCGATACTACCTATGAAGAAAAAGGCACAGGGTTCTTGAAATATAGTTTAGGGAAAATCTGCTGCAAGTATAAAGATACATACTCTACATAATAGAGGCAAGCTATACGTGAACTTTACCTTTAGTCTGAAAATAATTAAATGTCCAAAATATATTGTGAATGAAAATGCCTACCATGGATCAGAAAGTTTTAAAATCTAGATCGAGTACTCTGAAACAATGTGAAGGGGTTAAAATTAATGTTAATAGCTAGAAAGCAAAATCTTTAATTTACTATGTGAAAAATATTTGGACATAAAACAATCGTACCCTAATGCATTGTGTCAGTGCCAGGGCGGCCTGTGAAGCGTCAATGGATTCTTTGGTGAGAATCAGCGATAAAGCTGTTGTGATAGTGATACAAGACGCTGCCAGATCAAGTCGCAACCCAATCCAGCGCATCGCAGTCTCCATCAAATATGTGGCCACCGTAGAAACATCGGTGAAAGTTCGGATACTGAAAGATTCATCAATAAACTTTCATCATTTATTTTCAAAACATGAGAATGTGGAATACCGGCAAATAGTGGTCTCTACACACCTCTTCATGCAATTTTGTTGTTGGTGGAAGGAAACGATCGTGCTCAGACCTTGTGCTGAGGTGCTCACGTGACTTAGTAATGGCGACCGGGTTATGTTTTCAAAACGTTTGAATTGACGGACGGAGACGGAGGAAACGACTTTAAAGATGTAAAAGAAAATGGCTACTGGTACAATAGCAATCCCGATCCACGGCATAATGACAACGGCGGAGACCAGAGAGACAAGAATGGACGTGGAGACTTGGAACAGGGTGTCTTGAAGCTGTGGCAGGAAAACGTCAGCTAGAACAAACAGTTACTGATTAATAAAATAAGCAGCTGCTTATGGTTGTTGGTAAATTTATATACTAACCACGCTATATAGTACTTTACCACATAAAACCTATGTCTATACAATTCCATTTAGACGAATACAGTACCTTCATCCAAGTCCTTTGAAAAGCGGTTCAGAATTCTTCCCGGTGGATTTGCATCAAAAAATCGCATCGGAGCTTTCATCACATTTGACAAAACTTTGTCATGCAGTCTACAAGCTGCTCGAACATAATACTGAAATATAAAATACAGCAGGTCCGTTAACTGCATAAAGCTGTATTACTTTAAGGTTCATCTACCATCTAATAAGAGAGATAACCCCATCTGGGTATACGTTTTATAATAGTATCCTATACCATTATAAAATTGTCATTAAAATTAAAAGATTATATTCTGAAAAACATATTGAAATTGTTTGCATTTCAAGTTTTTAATTATAGATCAGATTCATCTTAAAAGTCATGTGAGTAAACATAACGAAGAAGAACCTTAATATAACTCTCTTGTTTTTTTTTTTAAATTGACATAAATTCTAAGAGTGGTGTCCGATGTTTAAAAAGGATTCTTGGGTGTAATGGAGATGTCAAAATTTACCGTGGCTCCAATGAACCCTTTGGCAACCATCATCACAATGATCAGCCCCATGGAGGATACATATACTGTCAGATAAAAATCCAGTTCCGAGGACGAGTCAGAAAAGTCCGTAACAGTAGTATTGAAAATTGGATTTTCACTGGTTATTATATGGTCAGTAGAATTTAATGGCAAAGACACATTCTGAACGGTGGTTGAGTTTGAAGAATCAATGGGACTGCTAGTCTGAAATATATTCAGATTATCATATTAACTTATAATATCTATTGTGGCAACATCTCAAACAATAAAAGGTGGAGTGAGACATACATAAAATGTGTTGATCCATATACTTAGCCACCAATCACTAAACACAACGGAAGCAGAAGTGAGAGTACTCCAACAAACAACAAACAAGGCCACACAAATCCCTCCCATGGCACTAATGTAGGAGTAGTATGTCCCCCATGTTATGTCTCCAACCTGCATTTCCTCTGCTTTTGTCAACTTTCCTTTAAAACAATAGGACGATTATCTTAAAATAATTTATTTTAAATCGTTAATGTGGACAAGTACAAGAAGATTCTCAAAAACCCATGCATAAGGCATAACAAATTTAAAACTGACAAAAATATGAAGACCTTTATTTGAGTCATCTTTGTGGAGCTTTCCTACTTCTGGTTTCTTGTCAGTCGTTCCATTCTGTACACCATTCTCTTGCTTTCTTTGTGGTGTAGAACCCTGGTCGTCGTCATCTATAATCCGCTCTTTAATGTCAGCTTAAGAAAAGGATGTTTCAATTTTTATTATAAAATATATTGAATTTATTGCACTAGATCGCCAATGTGGCACACTGGTTAGAGTTATTGTTCTATAGTTGTAGAGAAGGGAGTTAATCCTTACATCGGGGGATCGAACCCACTGAGTGAAGTGGCTACTTATCTTTTGGATGAGACCGTATAAACAGAGGTCCTGTGTCACACTAGTTGCTGGCACGAAAAAAATACCTCACTGTTCAATGGCCTTAAGTGTAGAGTATAGGATAAAATTTGCAGCCCACCATTGGTAAGCTGTGGTGTCTTGATACAAGAGAAAATTTTCAATGGAACCAGTGAGTATATCCAGTGTAGGTCCCTGGTGGAACGTTGAAAAGTGTCAGTCATTCTAAACTGATATTCAATACTTAAGGCCCATGAGCAGTGAGGCATCTTTTTCGAGCCAGCACCTACTGCGAAACTGAACCCTGGTTTATACGGTTTTATCCTAATGAATGGTTTCAGCGTTCCACAGTGGGATTCGAAGAGTCGACGTAAAGTTCAACTCCTCACTCTGAGGTTCTAGAGCAAACGCTCTTACCACTGTGCCAGGCGGGCGACTCTTATCCTTGCAAAAATATTTTGAGAGAGTTTACGCCCACTACCCCTGATCATAAATGTTAGCAGGGTATGCGCCTTCTTTATTATTCTTATATGTCAGCAATGGATAATATATACGTTGATTTTTTATTTTTTCGTGAAAGTTTATAGATCATTGTTTCTACACATCTACAACAATATCGTGAAGTGTTTCCAGCATTGACGTGCATTGCAGTAACGTATTAAATATCATTTTATAATGACATCCAGTCTTACGGGCTGCTCTTGAGGGGTTATCTGTTACTTGGTGGAACTGCTTCATCATTGAATCGTAATATCCAGCAGTAGATATGAGGGCGTCGTGTTTCCCGCGCTCCACAAACATGCCATTCTGCATGACCAGAATCTCGTCACAGTGTTTTAGATACTGGTAAAATAAAATAATAAATAGAATATTGCGAAACTGTTGGGTTTGTACAGCACTTATTTTCATTCATTATTATTAAATTAGACTCACTTGAAGCTGATGTGTTGTAAAGATAACAGTTTTTCCGCTTAAAAATTTCTTTATACAATTGTGGAAAAGGTGACGTCCCACATGAACATCAACAGCCGACAAGACGTCATCCAACAGGTAGATGTCGCTGTCACTGTAAACTGCGCGCGCAAGACTAACTCTCTGTTTTTGTCCTCCACTGAGGTTTGTGCCCCTGTCTCCTATCTAAGTAATTAAAACAAGAGATACCCCCTTACAGTTTAACCAAACTCCATGAATTATGAGAACATTAGAATCTTTATGCAGAACAGGGATGATCGAGTTAGAAACAAACCTAATAGCGGGAGCATTCTTATTCAAGTAAACGTAGAAACTTGACTTTATATTGATCCATGGCATCTTTCATCTTGCTTCAAAAGGGAACAACAATTCAACATTTCTTTATAACAAAAAATTGATACACGTACCTCAGTTTCGTCGCCATTTGCAAAGAGAAGAAGATCTGGTTGAAGCCCACAGACAAACAGGACATTTTGGTATCTAGTAAACAAAAACGTTTAATTGAAGATCAGAAAATACACATGATTAATTTTACTATTTACAATTTAGAAGAGTCGAAGAATTGTTACTGACCTCTCTTGGTCGTAGGGTTTTCCAAACAATATGTTATCTCGCAGGGTACCATTAAATATCCAGGCTTGTTGAGCGGCGTATGCAACAGAACCATTGACAGCTAGATGTCCAGAGATCATAGATATCTACAGTTAGGGCAAGGTTAAATATATAGTGAATGGGGAGACTGAAACTGTTGTAAGACGATTCATAAAAAGGTATCTGTATGACCAAACTATACTCACTCTTCCCATGATTGATGAAATAAAAGCGGATTTCCCACATCCTACAGGTCCACAGATTCCAATTAACTGGCCCTGAATCAAATGGAATTTTTAAATCTTTCCAGCATTTATGCATGATAAATTTAAACTAAAACTTTAGGTATGTACATACAAAGCATATTTGTTTATTTACCTTTTTGCTTTTGAATGTCATATTCTGAATATGAATAGTTTCTCTACGTGGGTTCGCTGTAGTTTTTCCTTCTGCAGAAGAAATTATTTCAATTACGATTCAACACTTAATGATCACTAGTATGAAATTATTTTTATTTTCATCACTTTGTTACCTTCTTTTTTTTAAATCACTGAGAGTAAACTGTATTTAAAAAATTACCTTTCTTTTGTTTCTTGGTTTTCTTTTTGCTATCCTCATTTGTCTCGGCTGAATCCCACACAAAGGTGGCCTCGGTGATTTCTACAGCCAGGGACGGATCTGTACAATTGTCTGAAGGTGCCTCGTACTCATCTGCATTCAAAAGGCGCTGGAAAGGATCAAATGTCAGTTAATAAAATCGACAACCTTTCACACTATAAATCCACACATTTTCTTGGTTGTTTTTCCAACCTTCATCCTTGCAAAGCTGACTTTGGATTCTCCTAGCGTCCTTGTGGCAAAAGGTATAAAAGCTACAATCACACGTAAAAAGCTCAGAGTTCCAACAACAGCAAAAGCCTGAAAATATCAGAACACTAAAATCTAAGCTGTTTTGGGATTTACATAAAAATATACATAATTTAACATATTTTAAAAAAAAATACTTAGTATGTATCTTTTGCAATACGATATTTAAAATTATGTACATTGACAAGTAAAACAGACATTTTTAATATCTTTGAAAGATACCGTTGAAGCAGATAGCTCATTTCCCGCAGCTCTGTAAGCAGCAATGGTGGCAACAGAAGAAAGCGTCGGGGTGACTGGGATCACTGCTGTGCTGATGGAATTCAAAATGGAGGACAGGAACAGATACTTCTTTTCACTTTTTCGTATTTCTAAATAAAAAATTTAAATAAGAATGATCATCTCATTAGGGACAGTTGTGTGTTTAAAGGAAATGAAAAAAAAATACCTTGAATGGCAGCTTTAAATGGCTTTTCCCACGCATACATTTTTATCAGTTTCATACTGTTAATTAACTCTGTCATTTTTCGAACCTAAATTAAATGAAAAATGAAACTTAAAACCGGCATACGATTGCTGTACAATCTGACCCGAATAAAATGCAGCTTTCTTAGAGTATATTTACCCTTTTGTCCGTAAACTTTAAAGTTTTCGCTCGCAATTTTGCAACAACTGTTGTCAGCCTGGCCTGTAAAATGATTTTTATCAATTAAAAGATGAAAGAATGTTCTTTAAAAAGCAGAAAAATAATGTGTTTGAAATCAAGTATTGGAGAAAAGATAACGTAATATCCTAACCTGGACAAGATAACAGAAGATAAATATTCCGATGGCAGTAAAACACCATGGCCCTAACAAATAATACGTGTAGATGGTGCCTATGACAACATATATCGGTAGAGCCAACAAGTATGCAAAGGTCACGTTGTTAAGGAATAAGCGGTAAGCATCAGCACCAAAAATAGTGATTAGCTGAAGACAGAAAGGGAATGTTTCAATATATCGATCAAACATCATGAGGCAGAGCTCCTCTACTTTCCTTACAAGACTGGAGATGCCTTACCTCTGATAGTTGCTTGCCTCGTACAGATTTCAGTCTCAGCATTTTGTCATAAGCTAATCCCAGCAAACCAGCTCTGAAACGCACACCTACAAAACCACATGAAAAAAATCACAATCTATTTGCATCATTATTTGATATTTATTGTGATTTCAAAATCGCCACGCAAAAGGGAAGCAATCCGATTTAAAAGTTAGGTACCTGTTTGGACACCGAACATGATAATAACACAAAACGAAGTCGCCCGGACTAATTGGCAAACAGCTATACAAGCTACCAATCCTATTCCGTACCAAATGTCTGTTTCCTCGGATTCTAAATATTGGACGATAAGATTCAGCAGGTATCCCTGTAAGAATGAAAATGTAAAAGGCGGGATATGTTGACGGTTACTGATGATACTTTGATTACAGTAAACGTATGTAATAAAACATCCTACCGATTCCAGAAAGGTTGACACGGCATTTAAGGCGATTATGACTAATGTGACTAAGATACGAGTCCAGGCGAACTTTAGCCAGACTTGTAAAAATGAGGCTTTCTCCGGACCTCTTTTCTGTACCTCTTCCTTCCATATTCTAGTGAGTCTGAAGGTAAAAACAAGGTATTTCTCAGTTTATATTATGGACTAATTTGCTTACAAGATCATCCCCCAATACTCATGATTTGAATCAAATAAAATTTGGATTCCTCTTCCGATAATAGCGCTCGCACTTGATTTTGAATTAAAATATATTATGCGTATAAATTTTTTTTTTATTAAAGTCAATGGTTCATGAGTTATTATCAGAATTAGAATTTGTGTTAGTGGGACAGACATACAACCCAAACAATAAGATTCTCCCATTTGATGAAAACCAGAAGGAACCAATATTTTGGAGTAAATGACCACAAAGAGATTATCAATCAAAGATTGATACATTCGGTATAATTATAGTTTCATGAATAATAGAGTTAACACCAGAGTTACCCTGTATTTCAATTAACGCATTATCTTAATGCACTACATGTAGTATTAGACTTTCATTCTGTCAGCAATTATAACAGACCTCTCTGTATTAAGGTTGGCGTCCTCCAGGTTTGAGCATGCCCAGATGTCTTCTTCCTTTAGTGCTTCTTCCCGATGACGGTAGGTCTTCCAGATAAGTGAAGAGATCCATGTCAGAAATACATACGAGAAAAAACCCAACTTGTTTATTGGCATTTTACCATCCCTGTATTAAAGACGGTGATATCTTTAAGAAAGTGCAAAATATTGAATTATGATGGCACTCATCGTCTCAAACCATGATGCGAAGTCCGCTTAAAGCTATCTCCCAGAATGGGAGGAGATCGTACATTTGACCGCGGTTTGCGACGATGGATGGCACTTGAATATCAAAGAACGATGGTTCATCCAAAAATAATATCACTGTCGATATCTTTTATATTTGGCGTCTTATCATCAAATATAAAAGCAAAGGGGGTGTCGCTGCGTCTCAACTAAAAGTCACGTTTCATAAAGAGCATTTTTATGCCCCCGTAATTGAAGATTTGGGGGTATATAGTTTCTGTCGTGTCCATCTGTCTGTTTGTCCGCAAAAACTTTAACCTTACTCGTAAATTTTGATTTAGTGGAGCTATAGCTTTCGTATTTCACATGTATATTCTAAGGTTAGAGTTTTTTGCGGATAAACAGAAATACAGACAGAGAGATACATAGACAGACAGACGGACGGACAGACACGACAAAACCTATATACCCCCGAATCTTCGATTATGGGTGCATAATTAATATAATTCTAAGCATTCATATAAGATATGTATGTACAACAGGTATTCATATTTGTATACATGTATGTATATTCAGTATATCTCTTATTTACTTTTTTTCTTTTTACCAATTGCTCTTTATTTGTAATATCATCATCATGCTTGTTCTATCATTTGGATCCTCCTCCTTCTATTTGTAAAATTTTTTGCTCCTCCGGGGGCCCAAATTGGATTAATAAAATCTTGTATCTTGTATAAAATTTGTTCTATAGCAACAAAATTAATTTTGCTAAATTCATTATCTTTATTCAATCTTTTGTCTTGCTGAAATACAAAAGGAATACAAAACACTCTGTTAATTGAATTCTTTATAAGTAGCTTACTTGGACCGAGGTCGGAATGGTTTAAGTACTTTTAGAGCTGTGGAATACTTTCTCTGGTATGGTTCGGGACTTATACTGTAGTCGGTGTAGGAGAAGGTGGGACTGTTCAAACTGTTCTCAGACCTGCAAATTAATTTTTTGAATAAAGTTATGCAAATGGAGTTGTATAATACGGTATTGTGACTTAACAGTGACAAAAATATCGATAAACTACTATTCATTTACATGTAAAATTAATGTAACTATATTTGGTGATGTATTTAAAAGTTTCAATTTCCTTATTGATTTGTGGGTATGTTCATTTGCATGTACATAGCCATATTTTCCCCATATTGGTAGGGCGGGAGTTGTATGACATTAAAAATATTGATATATTTGTTTTAATTGAACGTGTCATAGTGAAGGCTTGAATAAAGGTGAATAAATAGAATGTACATGTATTCGTAAATACATCTAAATATATACATAAAAATAATCCTTGTTTATCTTGTTACCTCTTAATACTGCTTAATTACAAGTTTTTCTAGTAAAAGCTCTTTAAATACAATGCTTAATCATAATCATATTATATTTAGGATAATGTCAATAGTTAACCGAGGTAGGACTATATTATACCTTGTGTAAATAACAAAATTTTCAGAAAAGAAGAAAATTAGTTGGGTGTCTTTATATTTGTAAATTGGTAGTACGTTTGACAATACCATCAGTTTGTCCGCCCGATATAGTTTACACTTACTAACCATGAAAACACATGAAGTGTCGATACATGCTGTTCTTGACCCGTTTGTCTGTTAGCTACAATTTACACTTATTGCTGCTATTTGGACCTATATGTCTGTCAGTAACAGTCTACACTTGCTGTTCCCTTTTGACCATCAATGTCACTTAAGGAGGCTAGGGGGTCAACTAATTATTTTTTCATTAACCACCAGATATAACTTAAAATTTAGGATATGATATATTAAGCTGTCAACTATCATTTGGCAAAGAAAAAATTCATAAATTCTAGCTTTAAAATTTGATCATTTTATTATATCTTTATACGGAGCTCTTCTTCTGATGGAGATCAAAACAAGTCTAAGAATGGCCACGATCACCCAGCCTCTTTAATAGAATCTACACTTAATCTGTTTGTTTGTCTGTCTGTTACCTAAAATCTACACTGACTGTCCTCTTTTGGTCGTTTGTCTGTCTGTTACTAACTGTCCCCTATTGGCCGTGTGTCTGTCTGTTACTTACTGCTGCCAGTTGGTCGTGTGTCTGTCTGTTACTTACTGCTGCCAGTTGGTCGTCGTGTGTCTGTCTGTTACTTACTGCTGCCAGTTGGTCGTTTGTCTGTCTGTTACTTACTGTCCCCTTTTGGTCGTTTGTCTGTCTGTTACTTACTGCGGCCAGTTGGAGGTCGTGTGTCTGTCTGTTACTTACTGCTGCCAGTTGTAATCGTCCACCTCCAGGGCCTCGTTGAAGTGAACCTTTCGGTCCGGGTAGATACTGTACCGGCGAAGCTCAGGCTGTGAAGAGAGACGTCTGCTTGCCATGTTTTTTTGTTGGTTGATTTCTTGTCGTTAAATTTATATTTGACTGTGTTTTCCAGAGTGATGAGGAAATTATGAGTCCAGTGTTACAACTCTACTCTTTTTCAACTTGAACGTCTATATTCCACCGATATGACTGGAAAACCCGTAGTTGATGCAATACTGCTTGGCATTATAAGATGAGACCTTGCATTAATCTCAGGGGTAGTTCTATATCGTCAACCTGAGGGAATCGTGGTGATGAATAAAGATATGCTGTACGATCAAAAACCAGGAAAGTATAATATCATCCGAGATATTAAACAGTATTTTGTATATATACAAATACCTCTATATATCATTCAATCAAGAATATAGAGACAGATTTCATATTTACGGTGATCGAGCCATCAAAACCCGCATGGTTTGAACAATCTACGACTTGCATAGGGCTATAACTAAGACATTTTCTCTTCAGATAGCAATGGTTACATAGGGAGGGGTGGTTGAGAGAACGCAAAATAAAATCAAATGTATAGGCGGGATTGTTTCATGTTGTTGTTGTTTTTATACTGCCAACATTTTTTATTTACTCGTATAAATTGATGTTTGGTTAAATCCTATATAGTCTACAGTTTCAACAATAGAGATGTCTTTCTGTGTTTTTATAATTTCCAAAAAAAAAAAAAAAGAACAAGAAAAAAAAAATCGGTAATATACATGTACGACTGGATTATTTATCATCAGAGCACTGGGTCCTAGTGGTTTTGAACTTGGAGAAAAAAAATTGCATATTGAGACTATTTAGTTCATTTTCCACATACAAAAAATTGTAGACTATCTGTCTTATTTCCACAGTAAAAATGTTCAAAGAGCTTCTTTAATGGTTACACAAATGTAAAACGGAAGAATGCTGAAGAAAGGACTGAATGCTGAATACAAGCGCTAGAAATAAATAAAAGTATTAATGAAAAAATCCTAAACAGAAATATTTGAATTTTTTTTTAAATATTCAAAAATATTTTTTTCAGTATTTACACCGAATACAGTTCTTTATTATATGATACACCCTTACCTTAGGTGAATACAGTTTCTCAGCATTTGATACACCCCCCTCGTAGTTTCGTGAATCAATACAGAGTGGCGGGATGTTGGACCAGACTCAGTGGACAATATTCTTATTTTTAATTATTTTATCATGTTTTTATTTAGAATAAAATCGGTGGGAATAAGTACAAAATTTAGAACATGACAATAGTCTTGTTCTTAATTTTGTATTCACTGGTAACAGATGCATGGTTACAGTTCAATATTATAGAAAAAAAATCTATCTGGCAGCAACTCCTCCTATACCACTGAATAAAATTTAATTATAAATTCACATATTTTTATGACATAATGCCATTGTGCACCTTCTATTTTACCTTTCAATCTGACTCTGACTTATTTCGTATCCCCCAAAGCAAAGCATGGACTTTGCAATTGTAATCATATGGTAGGCGGGGTATTATTTAGTAAGCTCGTTGCTCACAGTATCTCTATTTTAGTATAAATTCATATAGCAACAAAAATTCAAAGGTATTACAAAAAATATATTAAAATTCACGAAGAAAATTACTCAAATACATGTATAATGCCCTATTCCCGAAATACATGTTGTAGCTAAAAATAAGAGTTTATTTCTGTTATGTGAAGGAACTTTTTATGAAAACTGAAGTCCCCCTCTAAACCCCCCCCCCCTATTTTTAATTTTTTTTTTACATCAACTGCCTAACGTTTTTTAATTTTTTTTTACATCAACTGCATAACGTTGCCGTTTTTAAAATGCTGGAAAAGTTATTACTACCCCATATTTTATTTAATGGAAATGAAAATTCTTAATATTGTTTTATTAACTATATTTCCTCAAATTTTGGTGTGTATGCTTTGATAAATATGAATTTTATAACGTTTTATATACATGGGGTTAAAATCCGAATTTTTGAAAAATGGCGGCTGTGTTGGTCCAGGCGGCGCACTGGACTATGATCAAGTGTTTTGATCCTGAATTCACTCTTACAGAAATGTACCAGTCATAAAGGTTTGGTAGACTAGGAAACTTTTTCTCGTCCTTAGTATCTAAAATGACTAAAACGGTTTCTCTATGTATATGTCAATAACAGTAATTAAAATAAATGACAGGGCTAAGAAATGGACAAGAGTTCCATTGTGCAAATCCATTAGAGAAAATAGACGAAAAGCCCGTAGAAATATAGCGTTTTCAAATTATTATTATTTCATACCTGTACATGCATATACTTTGTTTACATATTTTAATGTTTGATCATATCATAGTAATTAAGATATTTTACATTTATAACTATAACCGTTTCGTTTAATTTAAGAATTTGATTCTAGTAATTGAAATATTTTCTCCAAAAATGTGAACCGTTGACATTTGTATTTTTTGTCGTTACAGATTGCTCCGGGTGTTAGAGAACTATATCACTTTAAATGTTATTACCCAAAAAGTTTTCAAGTAAACATGATAAAACTTCGTAATTTATCTCCCAAGAACATGCTTTATCCACCCTGAAAATTTTATAAAGATACATTAATTTCTTTAAAAGATATGAGCGCAGTCTACGAAATTTTGGGACAACCCTCGTATTAAGAAATCTGTGTGTAAAAAAAAAAAGAATGACTTGAGTCAAAAATGTTTAAGTCAGTCATATTTGAAAAGGGGCTGCAATAAATTTAGTTTTCTTGGAAATTCCTTTGCAGTAGCATACAATAATTTGTAATAATTTTTTGAATATAAAGGATTTGCCAGAAGCTTAATTATTTTAAACTGAAGGAATAGAGATCAGGTTAAAAATGATGTTCATTCTGGAGGCATATGTGAAAGTATAAGCTCAGATAGAGATACATGTGCTTAGTTGAACCATTTGTAAAGAAAGATTGCCAAGTTACAGTTAGAAATAGAAACAATAAAATATTAAATGAATCCTTAAAATATCATTTATTTTTACTTTAAAACATATCAGATATGATAAAGAGAATATATTGGATAAATGATGCTCCCAATTGTGATCATGCTCATTCTGTTAAAGAAATATTCTAATCCACCCATTTGTTTTGCTTGGTTTTGGCCATTTGTGAAAAATAAACTATTTTTGATATCAAAAATAACCTAGTACATCTATAGTTAGACTCAGAAAAGTCTTTTAGCTTCTGCAAAGAGTTTGCTAAGAATCTCACATGACTGCCTGCCTAGACCATGTGATTCCTGCATTAGCAGATTTGCATTGAAATTGTTTGGGACTTCTTTTGAAAATAATAAACACTAAAATATAATTTTATTTGGATTTTTTAATCTCCTCTCATAAGTCTAAATCATAAATGTATATGTGACAAAAACCATGGTTTTGTATGAGAGAAAGTAGGACTCTCACATTTTAAATGTAGATGTACATTACCTTCATTATTAAGACCTAGCTATAAAACTTTCTTAATATACACCCTCCACCCCCACCCCTTAAAAATTATATATGGTTGTATTAGACACTTTAAATATAAAGAACAGTAGTTTATCATGCAATTCCATATGCATAACACTTTTCTGGTATTCTTTTAATACCAGGTAAATATTTTTCTCTCGTAAATTAAATCTAGTTCTAATGTCAAGAAGCTCTTAAAAATTTGCTATTTTTTTTAATATTCATGAAATACATAATAATTAAGAACTAGCTTTTATATTCTTTAATGAGAAATCTAAAATTATTGTGCCTCTTGGTTCTTAAAATCAGTGGTTTCTATTTGAAAATATTCTTATGTGGACAAAAAAGGCATCACTACCATAACAATGCATGAAAGGATCTAGCTTACCTAGTAGATACATCTGCTGGACGGCTCTATCGTGGCTGAGGATCTGTTGGTGAAGTTTCTCTGCGACGCTCCATAGCTCCTTGTTGTCCATCTCTCTGGCCTTACTACAGGGTATAACACCAAGGTCCCCCTTCACAGTTTCAACAATAGAGATGTCTTTCTGTGTTTTTATAATTTCCAAAAAAAAAAGAACAAGAAAAAAAAATCGGTAATATACATGTACGACTGGATTATTTATCATCAGAGCACTGGGACCTAGTGGTTTTGAACTTGGAGAAAAAAAATTGCATATTGAGACTATTTAGTTCATTTTCCACATACAAAAAATTGTAGACTATCTGTCTTATTTCCACAGTAAAAATGTTCAAAGAGCTTCTTTAATGGTTACACAAATGTAAAACGGAAGAATGCTGAAGAAAGGACTGAATGCTGAATACAAGCGCTAGAAATAAATAAAAGTATTAATGAAAAAATCCTAAACTGAAATATTTGAATTTTTTTTTAAATATTCAAAAATATTTTTTCAGTATTTACACCGAATACAGTTCTTTATTATATGATACACCCTTACCTTAGGTGAATACAGTTTCTCAGCATTTGATACACCCCCCTCGTAGTTTCGTGAATCAATACAGAGTGGCGGGATGTTGGACCAGACTCAGTGGACAATATTCTTATTTTTAATTATTTTATCATGTTTTAAATTTAGAATAAAATCGGTGGGAATAAGTACAAAATTTAGAACATGACAATAGTCTTGTTCTTAATTTTGTATTCACTGGTAACAGATGCATGGTTACAGTTCAATATTATAGAAAAAAAATCTATCTGGCAGCAACTCCTCCTATACCACTGAATAAAATTTAATTATAAATTCACATATTTTTATGACATAATGCCATTGTGCACCTTCTATTTTACTTTTCAATCTGACTCTGACTTATTTCGTATCCCCCAAAGCAAAGCATGGACTTTGCAATTATAATCATATGGTAGGCGGGGTATTATTTAGTAAGCTCATTGCTCACAGTATCTCTATTTTAGTATAAATTCATATAGCAACAAAAATTCAAAGGTATTACAAAAAATCTATTAAAATTCACGAAGAAAATTACTCAAATACATGTATAATGCCCTATTCCCGAAATACATGTTGTAGCTAAAAATAAGAGTTTATTTCTGTTATGTGAAGGAACTTTTTATGAAAATATACGGTGTCATAGGATGGTTCAAATAAATAGAAATAAGACGTGTACAAGAATAATTCAAACAAACCCATATTTGTTAACCTTGATAACTGCATAAGTCTTAGTATCCAGATTCTGAACCGTTCTCGTTTTCAGTCTTTGAATACGGAGAACACTTAATTTTTTATCATGTTAAATAATTTAACAGATGAATTTTAAAACTATGTAAAAAAAAATACTATAAAAAAAAAAGTAATACTAAAATACACACATTCTTTATCTTGGAAGAAAAGGAGAGGGTAATTTTATTGGAAATTTTCTACTCAAACGAATTGCCAACCAATATTTCAGTGGATAAGTGTACAATGCTTTTTCAGTGCATTTGTGGACATTTAGAGTGTGTACTTTTAATACATAAAGTACTTGTTCTCCAAAGTGAATATATTTAAATATAGATTGCGGAAGTCACACATCCCTCCTACACCAATCCCATCTCAGACGTTCATTCATAAACCGAAGTATATGAAATATATTTCCCATTAGTATCACATGTACTGAGAGTTGTAGTGTCTGACAATCAGAATGACGAGCCAAGGGTGATTTTGGATTTTTTTTTACCTTTTCCGGAAAGGGTTGGGGGTGTGGGGAAATGATGGGCAAAAACAGAAGGCTTGGATAAAATCAGGGGGGGGGGGTACCTGATATCATATGTGCACAAAAAGGACGAAAGGCTTTAAAATCGTATTTTGTTTTTAAAAATGCTATCAATGAGAACATATTGAGGAAGTCACACATCCTCTCCACCAATCCCATTTTTAGACTACATGTATATTCATTCATAAAATCCAGTTTCCCGTCACACGTATCGAGTACTCTTCAACTGTCTGGCCAAAACAACAACTCGAAGATATACACTTCTTTTCCTGAGGAAGGGTGGGAGCTTCGCAATAAATGTTAACACCGAAAATCTTGCTTCTAACCCCTCTTCCATATAAGTCCATCCTTGGTAAATGTAAGCATGGAATAAATGAGCAATATAAAACGTTAATTTTCTGTTGTATCTTTGTATCTTGTTCTGTCTTCCGTGATATTAACCTCAGGCCCATCACTGTTGCAAATGAGATTAAGCTATATATATCTATGACTTCATTGTACTAGACCCGTTGGAAGCATTCTCCTGAGTGTGTGTTAAGGGGATAGGACTATTTTGTATGGTTTTATACTGTTCGTTATCCTCATATCTTTCTTGGAAACTATTCTGAACAACGTCACAATTAAAACGTCGTATAAAATCAAACGACGTCACAAAAGATGACGTCATAATCCTTAGTAAAATCGCAACATATTATACATTGCCATCAAATGAATCAAATCAAATGGGAAGCCGATTTTTGAAGGTAATTTTAAGCCAGTCCATTGCATTTTTGGAGGAGGCGGGGGGTTAAAATTATCTGTTTATGATATTTATAAACTTCACGTGAAACAATTTGTTTAATAATTTGTTCAGAAGGTCTATCATTGCAAAAAATGCTGTTCTTATAAATCTTTTAATCACACAGAAAAACTGTAAGTCCTTAAAGCCAGAGCCTTTAAACTTGAGGCTACTGGAAGAAGCGGAGGAAGATGATAACGTGGATCTATTGCTTAACAGGAGGAGAGAAATTGTTAAGGTATGAGAAAACCTCTCACTAACTATGTGGCATATCTATTATATATACAATACACCGGTACCTTAACCGAATCTGACAATCCTCATATGACAGGTGTGCCTCACTGGTCTCGGGGACATCGAGGGTAAAGAAGATATTGCTGTCCTTGATCGAGTGAACAAATTTCTACTGACTCCAGAGACAGCGCCTGTCAACACACAAAAGGTTCGGTTTTATTTAACTTTTATCTCTAGTTAAAATGTATCTCTATTGAATTTCTTTTCAAGTCAGATTTAAATTACAATAGAATTTTAATTTTTTTGTTCAATAGAAATCGTTGACATTTGATTCTGAGACTTGTACCCAAGGAGAAAATGGGAGAGATAATCTAAAAAAGAGTCAACTAAACGATTCTGTAAAGGATGTTAAAGATCAAACTCCGAAAAACTCTGTTCGAGCAAAAAAGCCAGGCAAAGCGGAATCAACCAAAAATGACCAAAGAAAACAGGAAAAGGTACTCATGGTACTGTAGACCTCAAATTTCGGCGATACCTTTTTTTCGCAAGATAGAAATGTCATTTACAAGAGGGACAAAATGCAATGTCACGAATTCTTATTTCAGTCCATAAAATTCAAATACATGTGTATACGTAAAAATAAAATTTTCGCGAAAAATCTCACAAAAGTACGTGAAAATAAAGTTCTTGCGAATAAAAGGTGATTTACAGTACGCAACCAGCACAAAAAGTAATTTCGAATTAAACAAAATTTATAAATCAATATATTCAAACAATAAAATATATATGTAATTGTTTGTTTATTTAACAAATTTAACATATTCAATGAAAGATCTGTAACTACTTATCAATCTTCCATTTATGTCCATTAGGATGGCAACCCAGAGGATCGATCTAAGGGATTTTACCCATCTCTGGGCCACTGTCCCCACAAAGTTATCTACGTGAAAGAGGCTCTGGATAAACTAGACACACTGCATATGGCGCCCACTATGGTTGTCAAGTTCACAGAAGATGCTGATCATTTCAAAGAACACCACAATGTATTTCTTAAAGACTTCGAATTTTTTATTTAGTGTATGTTTTATCAGTTCTCCGTAGAAAAGGTTAAAACGTTAATCAAGACTCATTTCTTTTGAAAGATCGACGCCTTCAACTGGAGAAGAGACGTGATTCCAGTTTGTGTAAGCGATGATGAAAACAGCGAAGTTTTTGATTTCCATGTGACAGCTGGCTCCAACAAACTAAGTCAGAGGGGGTATAAACTGGTAGACCCCTTACTTCTGATGGGGTGCAGTCCAGTCAGTGATTCTGTCTCTTCCTCTAGCGACAGCTCCCAGGTAACCACGTGACTGTAATAGTATTCACATCCATGTACACACAAGTCAGGCATATGATATTAGAGAAGGCATTCCCATTTTTAACTAAACATTATTCTATTCAGGGAAGTTTCTTTTACAAATATATCATACCATAGAAATACACTTAATTTTTTGTAAAAAAGAGTATTTTCCTTCAGCTTGACAAAGATTTTTCAGGCAAGAAGTATCAAATACCGTATAAGTGTAAATTTTAGCGAGACGCAAATTTAGCGATTTGTCCTCAAAAACTGGTAATTTATTTTTAGCGAGATGTTATTTTAGCAATTTTTAAATGCATATTAAAGAAGCTATTACAAAGAAAACGTAATTAATTTTTAGCGATATTCAATTTAAGCGATCTCGGCATCCTCGCTAATAATGCCAAAATTAAATCCTCGCTAAAAATTCTACATATACGGTATTCTAATGTTCTTGTAAAAATAATCCCCCTCTGTCGTTTATATTACACTGTTTCAGTGAATGTGTTTCACTAGAAATTTTCTTCTAAAATCTAGTCAAAAAACACAAAATATGTGGTCATCCAAGGGGAGAAAAATCAATTAACCCCAATGCCCCAGGCTGTGAGTAACAAACAGAAGGCGAGGACTAATGGATCACGTGGCATCAAAAAAGTGGGTCATGACATACTCATCTTCTTCCATTTAGCTTAACGAAACAGTAAAACTGTGTGGTAATTTTTCTATACTATTAGTTATACATATTACCGATTAATTTTCCCTTTACATCTAGGTCTGTTTTTCTGGAGAAGAGGATTCCGTTCCATACAAAAAGGACTTCGATCGAATGCTTCATAAAAATGGCCGCGTTTTGAGTGCTCCGCATTACTAAATTCTTTGCTCAAATGGATATAGCAGAAGCACATAGCAGTAAAAGTTAAACTCTAAAATAACTAGCATTGGATATAATCATAAATATTACACTGAATAATACCTACAGTGAGATCTAAAGTTTTGTTACTGGATAAAAAATGAATTACGTGTAGATATCTTGTAAATTTCTGTACTTCATCTACCTTAGTACTTAATAAACATCTGATCACTAAACTAAATGTACTTCTTTTGCTGGTGCATATGAAAGATCTTTGAAAACTTTCCTTTTTTCTGCAAGCATTTTATTCATTTTTTTATGTGTAAGGATAATTTACAGACCGTTTTATTTTTCTTTTGGTTGTTGCAACAAACAATAATAAACAAACAAAAACAGAACTTTTGTAGAATTGTTTAGGCCAAATAAAAAATGTGTGTTTCTGGTAACATGCAAAGAAAGGTAGGTATGTAAACAATAATAAGTTTTATTTTGTTTTTTACTTTTTCTTTTGTAATCAGTTAAGTATTCAGAACAGTTATTCATCAAATACATAAACTTATGTGAATACTTACAACGCAAGAAGATGAACTCTTTTTAAACACTTGGTAGAAAAGTTTTTACAGTATCTGAAACATGGATTTTATGGATTGCACTATGAGAAAAAATAAGAATCAGTTAATAACATGTAACTGGAAACACACATTTTTTTATTATTACATGGGAGCTCTGTTTATGAATTAAAAAATTGAACAAACATACTCTGCCTGTAACAAAAAGGAAATCAGATAAACAACTCTTTGTAACTTATGAAAAAAAAATTAATGCATGCAGTCATGCAAGGATAACACAGTATAATTAAAATGGGTAGATTATGCCAAGACATAAAATAATATATAAATGGAATAAAATTAAAAATCTTAATTTTATAAAGTACTGAAAACAAGAAAATGATGGCAAAAAGCTAATTCTGGCATTTTGTGTCCCCCTGCTTAAAGCAGTATGCATTGCATTTTGAGAATTTTATTTTGGTGTTAAAATGCCCTTTCATGAGAAAAGAAATGTGAATTCTTTCACTGGGCATAGAAATTCAAATGTTTCAACTTATCAAATCTGTCAAAATATGTTCAACTAATTTCAATCAAATCAATACCAAAACAATATTAATCTAAAATTCAAACAAATTAACTTCCTTATCTTTTTTTTTCCTTTAAAAATATGACAATATACATTCCTTATAAAAATATCCACTAATATTTAGAAAAATTTCAAGTTTCCTGAATCAGTTGCAAGTCAAAATATCCAAAATATTCTAGTTTAGATTTCAATCTCCTGTACACAGTGATTTGGTTTATCACTGAAGCATGACAAGCAATCAAGGGTTACATACTGTAAATGTATTTTATTTGACTGTGTATTCTATTTAGAGCCATTTGCAGTTGTTTTCATATACAGTGTATTGATATAAAGCATATTTAGAAAGTGCTAAATCAAATCTACGCAACTTGGTTAGAAATTAATTTCTGCCACATACTCAGTATTGTACACACCAAATAAAGTACATTTACAGTAGTTTCTTCCTATGATTATGAAATATATACAGTAAAAATGCTGAAAATATAGTTACAGAAAGAAATACACAAAAAACAGAGATTAGGGTCAAACTTATAAATACTCGGATATCTTAAATGTACATAATTTTTCAAAAACAAAAAAAAAACATTTTGATTGTTAACATTTCTGGGTGATTTTTTGTCTTTGAAGTTATATCACATGATAATCATCAAATTAGTAACACTATACAAAGCTTGTAATGTTCTACTTCAAAGATAAAATCATAAGTTAACATATATAGTCAGTTTATTTTGCTAACTTCCAAAGTTTGTCCTCCTTCAGTGGCTCTCTTGACATTTAACACAGTTAACATTTGTACAATATTGAGTAATTTCCAAAAATGGAGAGTATTTTTATGCAGAAATTGAAGAACTAACCCTTAGATGTACAAGTACCAGTATGAAATGGACATCAAAACAGGGATGGGTGACTTTTGTAAATTGTAACAGACATAAAACAGTTATCAGTATTAATCTTTTATCTGTAAACAGAGCAGTTTATATCTTTTATAAAATATCAAGCTTTGGCAGATCCATTTATTGACATAAAGTTTCTATTTTCAGATCTAAACTAGTGTATAGAATAAATGCAGAGTATCAGATACAGAATAAATGGTCTACATCAGATTGTAAAAAGAATGACTAGATCCTGCAGATCTTGCATAACTAATGTGAAAAAAATTAGTTAAAGTTGTATCTTAGCACAAAAGTAAAGAGTCAACAGCAAAAGCTATAAATACATTTTGCCTATAACATTGATACACTGTTGTTAAGTTTGTTGAAAAATATATCTTCCACCACTGAATTTCCTAAAAAAGCTTCTCACAGACAAGAACCAAAAACAAGTACTAATGTCTGTAGCTCTTCAAACCAGCTGCCCTCAAGACCATAAACTGAGAAAAGACTTAAGTCAAAATTTTGAATTTGAATATCCTCAGTTTCATTCAATATATTAGCTTAAAATTTGCAATGGTGAAAAAGTACATCAATTCAAACATATGATGAAAATTTTATTTTATTATCAAAATTATTTTGAAAGTTATACCAATTTGAAATTTTGACTTGCCTGTTCTCCTTTTATGGTCTTGGGGCCAGGACTATATCTCAGGTCTCAACCAAAAAAAATATTTACAAAATGAAGTGAAGATGGCACACATAATTTGAGCATTAGTTAATTGCATATTTAAGAACATGTGATATCCTTCTACCTCAAAGCTCTAGATATATCTTGGTATGAATAAAACAGGATGGAAATAAATGTCTCAAAATGACCATGATGAATCTACATTGGATGTAAAACTCAGTAGTATCGGTGCTGGAATGTGTAGATAGGTAGGGTACCACCTAGTCTGGTGGTTCCACTGCTGGTGTTTACGTAACTGACGGCTCCATCAGGTCCTGGAGGTGGCGGTAGTTGGGGTAACGGAACCGCTTATACATGGCAGGAATCAATATTGTTAGAACCACCCCTAAGGCCAGGCACATCAGAGCAATGATCACCACAAGGTACGTCTTCACTGTAATAAAGACAGAAATCTTACATTCCTCTACTTACAGGTCAAGTACTCATCAAGGTGACCTACATTTTTTTAACTTCTATACCTATATCTTCTAACAAGATTTTGAAAACAAGATAATACCATATAATAGTTATTTTCTTAAGTTGTAAATTTTTGTGGTTTGACCTCTTAAAGTTAGCAAATCATTTTTTCTGCAGTTGCAGTAAACAGGAAAAAAATATTTACAGGAATTGTCTACATAGATAGGACACTGATTATTTTTGTAATTATTTGAATTAGCTGACTCTGACATCATGGATTAGTTTGTGTGGATACGGATAAGCTTTGTGACTCCCCATACTTACACCCTTGTCTGGCAGAAGGAGAAGAGCAGGGACAGTTCTCTTCATCAGTCATATCTCCACAATCATCCACACCGTCACATCTCCACTCCGGGTGAAGACACAGTCCATTTCTACACTGGTCTTTTGTGGAACAGCCTAGAGGAAAATAAAGATTCTGTGTCAAACACATACATAACCACCACTTCAAGGTGAAATTTTATTGTCAAATTTTATCACTGATTTGAAGAGGTTTAATTACTCTCCAATTATCTGTCTTACTGTGTGTGTTATAAGTAAGGGTGAGCTTGGCTGGAGCCACCATTTTCACCCACAATGCATTAGTGCGACTCAGATAGCTCTTGGATGATTTAGAGTTGAAGGAAAATGCTTTGGACCTTGCTGTTCCTCCATCTAACACTTGTCTAATTAAAAAAAAAAAGTTTCGATAGGTATTTGAATTATAATGGAGATAAAGCAGTAAGCATTGTGTTAAAATTCAGGTTTTTTTCTACTAGATACTAATGTACTTACATGCTTGAGTTTGAAGTCATTTTAGGGACTGATAATGTGAACTGGATAATATTTGTGCTGTTGTCAACCCCTGATTTAGGAAGACTGATGATCCATATACAGGATTCGCCCTTTGGGGTCCCCTCAGGAATGTCAAGACTTCCATTGGATGAGCTCAGGTATCCCCCGCATTCTGCAAGATATTGAATGAATATTCATGATTATACACTTATTAGTTACACACTATCATTTTTGCATGTAAAGTATACATATGTATGTCAGTATGAATACACATGTCAAAAGAGAGTTAACTCTTCTTAAAAAATTACACCATTGATGCTTTTCAGATGCTTCTTAATAACTGCTGAGGAGATTGATACTTACTGAGTAGCCTGTAGTTTGCCCGGAATCCTGTACTGACATTGCCCACCCCCTGTCCTGAAGCTGATGAGCTGTCAAACACCAGACTGGCGAGTTCTGACTCAGATTTATTTAAGGAGATGATTGCATCCGCCTCTGGTAAAACATTCCCACTAAACTCCCATAAAGTCTGACCTGTGCCATCCTAAAAAAAAAATCAATCACCATTAATGTTTAGCAAAGAACTAGAACAAATTTTACATAAATAAACAAAATTCAGAATCAATTCAAACCTGAAGTCTCAAAAAATGATCAGAAGTTAAGTTTGCTGTATCCATGGTAACATAAACTAAAGTTGACCCATTTTCAGGAACTGGAAGATTCCACTTGCAGTTCGAATTGAGGGGATAGAAGTTAGGATATTCCGGACTGGATATGAATCCATCCATGGATGTCAAGGTCCCTCCACATCCTAAAACAATATTTATCTACCATTCACATATTCTTCATAACACTATGATGAAATATTTACTATAGTGATGTTTGCATATCTTTATGCCGTATTACTTATTTTAGGTATAATCGTGATTTTTAAGAACAGTCGTACCCGGTTCTGCTGTATACATCCCAGTCAGTGTTATAGGCAATACAGATTCGTTTCTACATTCAGCATATACAGAGTCAATGTCCATTCTGTAATTATATTAATATTCTAATGAATTAATTATCTACTAGGTAAAGATGTTTGGAAAAAATGTCAAGAGTGGAAGAAGTTTTGAGGCATGGTGTCTCTAACATTATAACTTTAAAATATAACTTAATCTAAACTGACTCTTGTAAGATAAGGTTTATGGATAGAATGTCCACTTTCCTATAAAACATTCAGGTAACTTGCCTGAATCCTTTGTTAGCTCTGACATAGAACAGTGGTGTAACTTGAGAGCTCTGGTTGGTGAGGGTTGCTATCCTTTTGTCATATTTGCTGTGACCCTCATAGATTGTTACTGTCTCATTCTTACACAAGTTCAAACCTTGAACTCTAAAGGCTGTAATTCCTACAAAATAAAAACAGTTTAACTTATCTAGTGTGGACAAAACTCGTTCCAAAGAAATTGGACAACTTAGGCAACATTTCGGATGAGACAGCGTTTAAAACAATTGAAATTACTGCAAGAGACTCAAAGGTTTTACTGTATTAGACGATTTTATATTTAAATTATCCATAAGAAAGAACGAGTGCACTTATGGGCCCCGGTAAAATGTGAAAAAATTAACAATCAAATTAAGCAAATTTTTCATCTCATATCATTAATTGATATCTAAACCATACGATTCAACCAATTTTACCGCTGAAATCCACGAATATACAAAGAACAAAACTAAACAATTTGGTAGGGGTCAGCCGAATCGAGAAAGGTCACTCATTTCAAAGCTTTTGTTAACTATGAGCCTAACGTTGTGCAAACTTGTGCGAATGACAAAAGACGCATAATACATTTATAAAACTTGTGTGAAAATATGAAATTTGCACACAATTAGGCTCGTACTTAAAATATTGAAAATGTATAAAAAGTACAATGTTTTTTCTATAGCAAGTAAGAGCTATTTACCTGTATGACCCATGTTGAACCCACGTGTGGAATTAATTATTTAAAATACTGATAGTCACGTGAGTTTTACCCAGGTAAACATTCCTCAAAAGTGCTCACTGTAAAACATAGGCAGGTTTTGTTTCAGTAAGTCAAAGTCGTGCCGCTTAGAGATGTTTGTATGTATTTGTTTTTTTTAGAACACGGGAAGGTAAAGAGAGCTTAGTGTAGTTCTTAAAGTGTCAAACATTTAAACCTTCATGCAAGACAATGAAACAGGTATTGAAAGCCACCTATAACAGTCCTTTATAATTTCAAATTCAATGAAACTATTACTGTATTTTTTCAAATGCAAGAGTACCAATTTCTTAATTTAATCATTTTAGCTACAGGCAACTACACAACTTCATTCAATATTTTTAAAAACAGGGTTGGCGCAAGAAATATCATTCCGCAAACGCGCCCGACTATGATCCACCATCAGATTGTTCAAGTATCGATTTAAATATCTATTCCCCTTGATTTACATAAACGAAACTAAAAGAAGGTTCGGTACGACTTTTTCGGATTTATAGGGTATTCATAGGCATTTAAAAATATTCAATTGTTTCAAATCCATGCTTATTTAAGTGGTACTTAACATGCTTTTTAATTAGAAATATCCACTACTATCTAACTATTACCAACGCAGAACGATTTGGTTATATATTCTGAAGTAAAATGGCACATAAAACGGGCCCATTAAGTATTGCTTAAGTGCACTTGTCCTTTTCACTGTACTTAAATGAATAATCAGTGATCAACAAAGGTAAATAGGACACATACCTATATCTGACCACAGACATCTGGCAACTGATTTTTTCTGCCACTACACGTGTCAAAATTCAATTTGAATTAGCATCGAATGGCATTCAGATGGAGCTTATGCAAAGCAATTTAATGAGAAGAAACTTAATTTGCAATAAATTTTGCATGTGATCGCCATACACATTTAATTCGCAGTAAAATTCTTTTAATTCAAATTAAACTCTCTGTTGAACAGGACATTAGTAATTATTATGTGCTTATCTCTCAATTCCAATAACTCTGCATCATTAGTTTTGTACATAGGCACAAAACTTTGTCATTCTTACCTGTGTTTGGAGGAACTGTCACTATAGAGCACCGCGTATCTATGTTTCTTCTCTGTATCTTGAAGCTAGATGTAGGGGATGTTAAAATCTTGTCACATCCTGAACAAAAAGGAAATAAATCAAACTTTCAAAAAATAAGTTCAAGTCATTTTACAAGTATTGTTCCTACAACTGATAAAGCTAGGATATTTGAAATGTAATGTTTAATGTCTTATCATCATCAGCTACCCATGGGTGATCTCGCTTTTACTTATTACCTGTAATCAAACTCACTGACATATTGTCGTTTATTTTGTAATTTGTTGATTATGGAACAATTGGAAAGGTGGGACTTAAAACATCCAAATTTGGTTGTAAAATGATAAAGGGCAAGTCGTACATGTCTTAGTATCTTCTAAAACTTTTAAATGCACCTATGAGTGGATTCACTTGCAATCGATATGTATGTGTGTTTATTATAGAAAAAGAGCTTGTCATTGCCAAACATAAATACAAAGTCTAAACTGTGATTCCCTGATATGCCATCACAATTCTGTCCAGCAGCCAATCAAATGACCCATGCATATTAATTACATACAGCGATATTTCAGTGAGTTTGCCCATGGTTGATGAGTAAAAGGCAAGATTACAGACTGGTATTAAGCACTGATGTTTTGTACGCATTACTGAATTAAATTTTCAATAAAATCAGCTAATTTGCATACATTCAGCAGCAAATTAATGGAAGCATTTGCACTGAGGAGACACTTTTCAACAATTCGTACATCAGATAGTTTACGTACCAGATGGAACACTATTATATACTCCAGAGAAGAACTCCTGGTTTTTGAAATTTTCAGCGACAATCAGCAGCGATCCTGTTCTTGAGGTGATTGGGAAGAACTGGTCTGTCGTTCTACAAATAGATGTCATCAACTCACTCTCTACTGTTAAACACTCTATCCAATGTCCTGCTCTCCTTAGTCGATCATTTTGGCCTACCTGCAATAATGTAGCCCTCTCCCCCCTTTTTGAGGGGGGGAGGGCTAAAACTCCTTAGGATCTCGATTCACTCCCCCATCGATTTCGACTCAAATTGTCAGTAAACGCCTATTTTATTAACATTTCTTACTCGGACTTCCAAAATGTAGTTATCCCAGACATAAATCCATCCAAAAATATGCAGAACAATCCATGTTTTGGTTATTTTTCTTGTATGTCAACATCACTAAATTTTCTGCCATGTTTACTGTATAGGGAGCGGATTTCTTTGGATATCTTATTCTAAGCCTAAATATTGCTGTTTACGAAAAAATAACACATATGGAATGATTTTATTTATCAATGTTTAGTGATACTATTCATCACAATTATTTATAAACACCGACACCTGCTTTATTGAGTTATTCTAAATTTCAAGCGCAAGTCTCAGTATGTCATGATGAACTGTCATGGCTGCTGAGTAGAGCGACAGGTAAACACGCAGATTTATTTTACATTGTTTTTTATTTAACTGACTATGTTGTTGACAGTGAATAAAAATTTTGTCTCATTAGAAGTAAGTTGAATGTAAAAACAATTAATTCTGCCTACAGTCGCCCTTATTTAACAGAATATAAATTTCAAGCGCAAGTCTCAGTACGTCATGATGAACTGTCATGGCTGCTGAGTAGAGCGAAAGGTAAACACGCAGATTTATTTTACATTGTTTTCGATTTAACTGACTATGTTGTTGACAGTGAATAAAAATGTTGTCTCATTAGAAGTAAGTTGAATGTAAAAACAATTAATTTTGCCTACAGTCGCCCTTATTTAACAAAATATTTTTGCACCATTACAGAGATGCTGTAGAATTGTAGCCCCCCCCCCCAAAAAAAAGGGGAGAGGACTACATTATGCTTACTTTGACCCTGTTCTTCAGATTTCTTTCTTAATAAACATTTACTTTAATGTAAACTTTTGATGACCTTGATAATCATGGTGGCCCCACTCTACATCAAGGAATTCCCTAAGACCCTGGGGCTGGGGAATATCCCCATATGATATCCCCATTACTTTGATATTTCTTCTAACTTCTTTCTTAGGAGAGGAACACCATATCTCATTCTATTCCTTTAATTTCCCTTGCTATTTTTATTCTCATAGGGAAAACTCTGCTACATAAAGGGGACAGATTTGAACAAAAGAATCTACACTGCCAGATGGTGCTTCAATATTAGTGATTTATCGGGTCTATGACAAGTGACCGAAAGACAGCTCACCGAACGACAACTCGCCGACACTTTTTTCACCGACACTATAAAACTCGCCGATTCGACAAGTCACCGAAAGAAGGGTCACCAACAGACACATCATCGACCGAATATATAAAACACCGAGATTTTTCAAATATTTAGAGAAAATTGTGTACGTGAATAAACGTTTTTATTCATTTTCAAATCTTTTTTTTTCCATTCAATCAAAAACTTCACCCAATATTGCCGACCTTTGACCTTGCTCGGATTCACGAGAAGCAATCTGTATGCGCTAGATTCAAAAATGACAAATAAAAAAATGTTTTTTATATCTATGTATTACATCTTTGATTATGTTTATTATATCTGAATAGATCTACTTGACACGAAATCTAACAATTATTATAAAAACATTGTCCGTGAATATCTTCTCACCAACACTATTGTCGGTGAATTGTCCATTACCGGTAAGTGATTTTCACTTTTGTCGGTGACCTGTCTTTCGGTGAGTTGTCTGGCACCGGAATCTATCATGGTTTTGCTGTTCCTAATGAATTTTAAAGATTCTTCCCTATGTATTGTGGCCTTATCATACACCCTGATCTGAACAATTTATGTTAACTAGTTCAGGAAGCTTTCACCTAAAATTTATCAACTGGTTTCTGATCTGGTGGTTCTTAAAAATTCACCCAAGGATGCTTTGTACCAAGTTTGGTTAAAATTAGTCCAGTGGTTTTTGAGAAGTTGAAACTGTTATAAGTTTTCAGACAGACAGAGAGATGGACAGCTATAAATAGACAAATTCATAAATTTTGAAAAGATGTATTTCTTATATGTATATAGCCATTCACACAGGTTGCTACATTACAATATTTTCCTTCTTTTTTCCAAATTTTGGAGAAACTTAAAAAAGTACATAGTCATACCCTTGTTTGACCAGTAGATTCGCCAGGACAGGTTTTAAGCCATCGTAGAAGTTGATTGTAGTGGTAGGATAAAGATTGCTGTCATTCAGTAAAATCTGCACCTACAATGACACAATGAACAACTTATTAAATATTATAGTGATACTTTTCTTTGTAATAAATGTTAAAGCAAAAGAGAACAAAAATCTAAAGAATGTTTACATGTAACATAGCTGTCATCATGTTCTCTTGTTTTTTTTTTGTTTTCCTTGATTTACCGTATTAATATACACCATTTATTAAAATTACTGCTATCTGATATAAAATATGCAGCAGATATAAAACCTAAATTATTGATATATAGTTTTAATTTCCTATTATTTCACCCAAATGAAAAGTTATACACTTATCTATATTTACACAGAACTATATTTAGTATATAGCTGCAATAATGCAGCCCTCTCCCTTTTCTTGAGAGGGGGGTCTCCCCAAAAAAAGGGAGAGGGCTATATAATTGCAGCTATATATTTGTATATAGGGGAATCCTTAGTACATTAAAAGGCTTAATATATGTCATACATGTATTATGAACTTTAATTATTGGATTTTAGGAAGTACCTGAAGGTATGCAGTAATAATTTTATAGCCTGAAATCAATATTATATTGCTGATAAGATCATGTGCAACAATTAAATTGAAAAGTCAAAATTGTAATTATTTTCATAAATTCAATTATTATTGTATAAAATATGTCAGCTGGGAGAGAAAACTGATAAGATCAGAATAAATACCAATTAAAACAGATTAACAGATAAAGCCATTCAATAATGGCCTACTCAACAGGTAAATAAACAAAGGGGCCCCAAGCATGTGGTCCTCTTCACACAGGTGACAAGATTAATCCAGGTAATTATGACCTAATTACCTGTCCAGCACAGGGGCCACTGACCCAGCAGGTGGGGTGTCTTCATTACACACAATTACCTGTTACACCAATCACTTAGCTACTGTTTGAAGTGAGAATCCTAGGGATTCCCAATTAACAAACTTCAAAGCCCATGCTGGGTTAATGTAGAGCAAATGAAATCAGTCATTAATTGCTAAAACAGCAGGACAACATGGGAACAAGAGTAGGGAAGGGGGACCTTGGTGTTATACCCTGTAGTAAGGCCAGAGAGATGGACAACAAGGAGCTATGGAGCGTCGCAGAGAAACTTCACCAACAGATCCTCAGCCACGATAGAGCCGTCCAGCAGATGTATCTACTAGGTAAGCTAGATCCTTTCATGCATTGTTATGGTAGTGATGCCTTTTTTGTCCACATAAGAATATTTTCAAATAGAAACCACTGATTTTAAGAACCAAGAGGCACAATAATTTTAGATTTCTCATTAAAGAATATAAAAGCTAGTTCTTAATTATTATGTATTTCATGAATATTAAAAAAAATAGCAAATTTTTAAGAGCTTCTTGACATTAGAACTAGATTTAATTTACGAGAGAAAAATATTTACCTGGTATTAAAAGAATACCAGAAAAGTGTTATGCATATGGAATTGCATGATAAACTACTGTTCTTTATATTTAAAGTGTCTAATACAACCATATATAATTTTTAAGGGGTGGGGGTGGAGGGTGTATATTAAGAAAGTTTTATAGCTAGGTCTTAATAATGAAGGTAATGTACATCTACATTTAAAATGTGAGAGTCCTACTTTCTCTCATACAAAACCATGGTTTTTGTCACATATACATTTATGATTTAGACTTATGAGAGGAGATTAAAAAATCCAAATAAAATTATATTTTAGTGTTTATTATTTTCAAAAGAAGTCCCAAACAATTTCAATGCAAATCTGCTAATGCAGGAATCACATGGTCTAGGCAGGCAGTCATGTGAGATTCTTAGCAAACTCTTTGCAGAAGCTAAAAGACTTTTCTGAGTCTAACTATAGATGTACTAGGTTATTTTTGATATCAAAAATAGTTTATTTTTCACAAATGGCCAAAACCAAGCAAAACAAATGGGTGGATTAGAATATTTCTTTAACAGAATGAGCATGATCACAATTGGGAGCATCATTTATCCAATATATTCTCTTTATCATATCTGATATGTTTTAAAGTAAAAATAAATGATATTTTAAGGATTCATTTAATATTTTATTGTTTCTATTTCTAACTGTAACTTGGCAATCTTTCTTTAAAAATGGTTCAACTAAGCACATGTATCTCTATCTGAGCTTATACTTTCACATATGCCTCCAGAATGAACATCATTTTTAACCTGATCTCTATTCCTTCAGTTTAAAATAATTAAGCTTCTGGCAAATCCTTTATATTCAAAAAATTATTAAATATACCAAATTTTAATTGCAACTTTTGGGTATTGCGCCGCCTTCCTACACCAGACAATGTAATGTGTCTTTTAAATTGGAATTATTTGTGTAGTTACTCCATATTTGTCCATAAATTTATTAGATAGTGTTTGTTTAATCTATATAAGAAGTTTCATTCATGTATGACGTAGGGTTCCTACAAAACAACGCTTGTCTACGGAATTTTGGGACAACCCTCGTATATTGACTTCTCTTTATCAATCAACTTGTCAAAAATATAAACTATTAATGCAAATGAGATTTAGCTGATCTATTATCTCATCAGCAGGTTCACTAGTGCTTCTTGGGATCTGAATTGTAGTTTTGTAAATATTAACACAGATCCCTGCTAATGACCATATAATATTTTGCAAAAGCAGTTAGGGGACAATCAGATTCAAACGGTTTTATCTGCATGAATATCATTCTTATTTATTTTTAAAATATGTCTGATCAAAAACTGAGAATACCAATTATTCCCATACTATGAATTGTGCAAATACAAATACTTATAGGTGTAAACACATTTACTACATAAACTCTAAGCCTGTCACCTTATCACTCTATCTCCACTAGAAAGTTCACAATTCAAAACTTGTTAAATGCAAGTTAATATATGAAGGAAATATTACATGATAAAAATTGCCTGCCAACCTATATTAACAAAGACATTCAACCTCAAGCTAAAGCCCTCAGGTTGATATTGATTTTGACATGGTATCATAGTGGGTTAATTACACATGTAAAATGTATATAAAACAAAGTTTAAAAAAAATGTGAATAATAATTCATTCAGTTCAAAATGTGCAACACAGAAAGTTTGTGCAGTGGACCCATAGAATTTTAAAGGATTAAAAAAATTTAATTTTTTGAGATACTTTTTAAGACGTGTACATAGAAACTCAATAGATGCTCCTGATAGCTATATATACAAATTAGTGACAGTAATTAATGTTTAATTGTTTATTAAAAATTGGCTAATCAGATGTTCAATATTTAATTTTCATGGATGGAAACCTATCGTTGAAGCCATTGTATACCCAACAAACAAGAGAGCGATTCCTAAAAATATATAAATAAAATATGTATTTTCATTCATATCTCTGTTATCTCATGCAGTACTGTATTATGCAAGTTGCCTAGTACACTGTATTGTGAGACTGCATTCACTATCGTAAGTTTTTTCAAAATCTTGACAGCAGTAAATCTCAAGAGCATTATCCGAATTTTAAGACGAAAATCTACATATTTCAGATTCCAAGCTTCAGGACCTTGAACATCGCCTCTCCCAATTGAGTGGTTCCGTGCGCCCACAGCTAAAGCAGCACTGGCACGTTCGTACCGGTATGGTGGAGTGGATCCGCGACATGTACGACGAGTACCGCCTCAGGAAGTGGTCGGACATCCAGCTCCTCATCAACTTCATCTTCCAGACGTACGACTCAGAGGACGTGATGACGATCTTAATCCTGGCTGACGTGACATCACAGAGCATCGGGATCTTCATGGAGAACGAGGAAGACAGTGTGGACAACTCGGACAGTGACGTCAGTCATACCGGGGAGGACATGGTGCTGGACGAGGGATCTGAGGGGGGTCAGCATCTTCACATCAACGAGACAGAGGAAGACATGCAGGTTAACTCATAGCCTCAACATACCTGTGATATCCCACTATAGATGTATTAGCCCTGTGATAATCTCTGTTCGATAACTGTGATGTGATACCAAATTCTCATGGGAAAAACTGTATTTAGACCAAAGTGCCAACTTCAAATGTGCCAAAATATCAAAGATGAATGCCTGAGAATAGCACTTTGTTGAACCATCCCCATAGCAAGATTTTTACGAACTTGTTATTATATACTGGTATTTTCATGCTCAGAATGTCAAATTCACAGTTTCTCTTCAATCTCACTTCATTTTTAAATTTCATTGAGGTTTCTCTTTGTTTATATGTGCAAGTGAATGTGTATTGTGCATTCAAAGGGTAAAAACCTTGAAAAGTATTATGCACAAAATCAAACAATGACTGCCAAGCCTTACTTCTAGGTTTTAGTGCTACTGTAAATGACATTAGTGCTTGCTAGTATTTTTATGAATACATATCTACTATTTATGAATACATTAAATGTTATCAAATTACATGTATATTCTTGCTTTTAGACATTAAAAGGAAGACAAATACTAGCCTTATAAGATGAAGTGAATGTTTGTAAAACTTACTGGTGATGCTTTTAAATGCTCTTTTTAAGGATATATACATGTATATGATAAGTACTTATTTTGCTCATGCATTTTACTTGTAGTAATGGTTAAATGTCACAATAATTTAAAAACTTCCTGTATTATTTATTTGCTGAATGAAATAAATTATAACAGCAGTGATAAATGAGTTTGTGTTCAGACATACCTGTTGTCCAGGGGAGGCAATCAACTGGAAGTAGACGGGCTGTGAGTTGTTCTGGGGAAGGGACGAGGCATTTAACTTCACCTCCCCACTCCCAATGTATCTCCCTCCACTCCCTACAAGGAAAAAACAGGGGCATGCACTTTATAGTCGAACAGATGTACAATCCAAGAATAGCTATATTCTTTGAAACTTGTCCAAAGAGTACTCTGGGTACTTCACATATCATAGCAATATATGAAAGAAAGGAGGTATCCTTACATTGACCTTCAGTTTTTTCTTTACTTTTTACAATGAAACATACAAAGAAAAATAACAGACAAAAATAAAGTCATAGCTTCTAAAAGACCCAGCATCTGATGCCTATATGAATACACTCTCCTAAGACTGACCTTGGGGTGTCAGGGTCACTGTGACATTCGGGGTTGATTTATTCTGAGGTTTGTAGCTTGTCTCTATATCAAGGCTGTCCCCACTGCTCACCAATAAATCCCCTGTCAACAAGCTTAAAGATTAAATGCTATCACAATTCTTTATACTAACACACAATTAGACACACAAAGCCAAATAACTGAAATATTGTTGAATCTGTGGACAAAAATTTGTAACATTGTTGTAATAATTACGCCATCTACATTCTGCGACAAACATTCTGGTAGAATATAAAGGTTCAAAATGAAATGAATTCAACTGCATCTATCTTCTAATACTTACATGTTTATCTGCATATCCTTACAACTTTTATCCAAATTTATCCAGGATGAAGAAAGTAGTGCCTACATATTTTACGTGTGACAGTCACACTTCTTACCACCTTTTCTTAATATTGTGTAAGATGAGATAAATGCTGTTTTTACCCTTTTTATCCAATATTGTGTAAGATGCTATGAGTGCTGTATCACTCAGAACAAGCACACTATCTTGGGGGTCAGTGAGGTTAAGGGTCGTGACCTGCAGGACAATGGTTGTTGAGTTTGGGGACTTGATTGTCCAAGAACAGCTTTCATTTAGAGTTGTGACGACCGTCTCATTTGTCAGGTTTACTGTATTTTTACAACCTTTAAAAGATCAAAAATAGAGATACAATGTATAAAATAAATTTCAGAAGTTACGTTCTTTTCAAAAATGTTAAGTATCTAAGAATTAGATAATATCTATCTTAAATATCTGAAATTTACAAACCTGATGCTGATTGGAGATGACAAACTGAAAAAAAAGATCAGTGGAATAAATAAAACTTCAAATGGTACATAACACATAGCTATTCTGACAATATATTGATAACTGAACGTATGAAAATGTTAATATGAAATATTTCAGATGCCATTGCCTTACCTAAAAGAGTTGACACAAACAACAAAACTGGTTTTTCTATCATGCTCTGAAAGAAAAATAAAACATTTGGCTTAGATTTTTTTTTAGTATATTGTATTTCTAAGGAACTCATTTGCACAACCATTTCACGAAGATGTTGTAGGTAAAATTCAATCATTCAATATAAGTATTAAATCCTGTGGCTTATATCACCTGCTTTATAATTATTCAGTTTGAAGGTTATGGTCAAGGCCTAATTCATGACTCATGGCTGTACTTAAAATATCTTACCCTGGCTAGTTTAAATCATAACCTGCCATGTTAGAATGCAATGAATAGAGTTAAAAGGGACAACTATAAATTACCACATACAATGAAAATGTACAAGTCAACTCTAAAGAAATATGTTTTCATTACAAATGCTATGGTCAAGGCCTTCATTTCAAGGTGACATAGGGCTGTCTGGAACCATTTCAAGATAAATGAAGTAGGAATAAAGTATGTCTTTAAAATGTTTTAACTCTGTGATTGGCTGTGATACATTAGAGATAGAGAGAGAGTAACTTGTGGCCAGCTTATGGGTTTTCTCTGCATGGGTTCTCCAATACCCACAGAAATTACCCCCCACATCAAACCTTGGAAAGTGTCCAATCTAAGGTATTAAATGTACAAGTAATAATACAGAATAATATAACCTATTAACATAGAATTGTACCAGAAATAAACCCAGTTGAAGAGGGGAAAAGATGAATAGAAAAATTTCGGAAAGGAAATGACTCATTAGGCTGCCTATCACCACACAGCAACGTCATGTCCTAGAACCCCCAAGGAATGAAAAAAGGCATAGTTTAAGAAACATTCGAAATCATCTGGAAATTGACACCAAAAGATTTAGATATGACCTGGAAAGAGCCGGAAAATAATGCACAAAACAGAAGGGTCTGGGGAGATCATGTGTGCGGGATGTGTAGAAGTACAGGTAGTAGGCGTAACTTGTACACAAGGCTGGCAGTACCTCGCGCTTAAGTGTCTCTCTCATTTAGAAACATAATTTTCATGACTAACCTCGAACATAAAACACAAAAAGCGAGAATAATGAAGAAGAAAATGCATAATGTCTGCTATGACAAGGATTACTAGGCAAAATATAAAAGAATTCATGCAGTACCTCAGAAGAATTTCCAACCCAATCAAAATCTATTTTCGCTTTCTTCTCTGGGTCATTCGCAATCATAATATACTTCTTATTCGGCTACTGTGTAAAACGCACAGATGACGTCGCAGAATGATACGCTCGGTTGCATTTATTACATTTCATTAGTTGATACATGATTTAAACATATTTTAATGTAGACTATATAGTTCTAAGATTTAAAGTATATAATCCTCATGGTAGCAAAACTGTTCTAACCTTTAAAAAAAAAAGGGAGGGAGGGGGTGAGGCCCACGGGCCACAATGCACACCAGTTATCTTGGTCATGTTGACAGAAATGAAGATAACCATACACCTTAGTATTTAGGCCCCGGGATCATATAACACTTCTCTTTATCAATCAACTTGTCAAAAATATAAACTATTAATGCAAATGAGATTTAGCTGATCTATTATCTCATCAGCAGGTTCACTAGTGCTTCTTGGGATCTGAATTGTAGTTTTGTAAATATTAACACAGATCCCTGCTAATGACCATATAATATTTTGCAAAAGCAGTTAGGGGACAATCAGATTCAAACGGTTTTATCTGCATGAATATCATTCTTATTTATTTTTAAAATATGTCTGATCAAAAACTGAGAATACCAATTATTCCCATACTATGAATTGTGCAAATACAAATACTTATAGGTGTAAACACATTTACTACATAAACTCTAAGCCTGTCACCTTATCACTCTATCTCCACTAGAAAGTTCACAATTCAAAACTTGTTAAATGCTAGTTAATATATGAAGGAAATATTACATGATAAAAATTGCCTGCCAACCTATATTAACAAAGACATTCAACCTCAAGCTAAAGCCCTCAGGTTGATATTGATTTTGACATGGTATCATAGTGGGTTAATTACACATGTAAAATGTATATAAAACAAAGTTTAAAAAAAATGTGAATAATAATTCATTCAGTTCAAAATGTGCAACACAGAAAGTTTGTGCAGTGGACCCATAGAATTTTAAAGGATTAAAAAAATTTAATTTTTTGAGATACTTTTTAAGACGTGTACATAGAAACTCAATAGATGCTCCTGATAGCTATATATACAAATTAGTGACAGTAATTAATGTTTAATTGTTTATTAAAAATTGGCTAATCAGATGTTCAATATTTAATTTTCATGGATGGAAACCTATCGTTGAAGCCATTGTATACCCAACAAACAAGAGAGCGATTCCTAAAAATATATAAATAAAATATGTATTTTCATTCATATCTCTGTTATCTCATGCAGTACTGTATTATGCAAGTTGCCTAGTACACTGTATTGTGAGACTGCATTCACTATCGTAAGTTTTTTCAAAATCTTGACAGCAGTAAATCTCAAGAGCATTATCCGAATTTTAAGACGAAAATCTACATATTTCAGATTCCAAGCTTCAGGACCTTGAACATCGCCTCTCCCAATTGAGTGGTTCCGTGCGCCCACAGCTAAAGCAGCACTGGCACGTTCGTACCGGTATGGTGGAGTGGATCCGCGACATGTACGACGAGTACCGCCTCAGGAAGTGGTCGGACATCCAGCTCCTCATCAACTTCATCTTCCAGACGTACGACTCAGAGGACGTGATGACGATCTTAATCCTGGCTGACGTGACATCACAGAGCATCGGGATCTTCATGGAGAACGAGGAAGACAGTGTGGACAACTCGGACAGTGACGTCAGTCATACCGGGGAGGACATGGTGCTGGACGAGGGATCTGAGGGGGGTCAGCATCTTCACATCAACGAGACAGAGGAAGACATGCAGGTTAACTCATAGCCTCAACATACCTGTGATATCCCACTATAGATGTATTAGCCCTGTGATAATCTCTGTTCGATAACTGTGATGTGATACCAAATTCTCATGGGAAAAACTGTATTTAGACCAAAGTGCCAACTTCAAAAGAGAGATTTCTTTCACTACACGTAAGAGAGAGAGAGAGATCGAGAGAGAGATCTTTGTTTTTAAAGATTTAATCTTGTTTATCCCCCACTTTCGCGAAAGCCAGGGGTAATTAAATCTCATTCGTCTGTCCGTCCGTCACAAAAACTTTAACATTGCCTATAACTTTTGATTTAATGGAGCTATGACTTTCATATTCCAAATATGTATTCCTTGTGATAAGGCCTTCATTTAGGTACCACCATATGAGACCTTTAAGGTTATCCGATCCTCAGCTAGGAAGGATAACTCCAAAAATTAAAAATAAAATTGAAATGCATCAAAATTAAGCTTGAAAATTTTCCAAAATATTACTTTGGCCGTAACTTTTGAACGGTAGATACTAGGACTTTCATATTTCACATATGTAATTTTTGTGGCAAGAACTTTCATTGGGTACCAATTACTTTGACTTTTTGACCTTGTCGATTTCTGTACTTATGAAAAAACTTTATCCTTGGCTATAACTTTTGAACGGTAAGGGCAAGGCTTTTCGTTGCCCATAAATTTTGAACAGGTGGTGCTAGGACTTTCATATTTCGCACTCGTATTTCTTGTTAGAAGACTCTGCTTTTGGTACCAATGTATTTAATTCGCAATTAATAAAAGTTAAATCTTCGCTGTGATGCAATACGGGGGCATCAGAGTTTTACATCTTGTTCCTTTTAAATTGATTGCGAAGAGATAGGGCTTTCAGCATATTTGACATGCATGTGCATTACCTGTGACAATTAAGATATTTCCGAGTATAGCATATTATCCTATGATTTCTGACCCCTTGACCTTGACTTTCACGATTGACCTAATGTTAAAATAAATTCAACTTCGGTGATAATTTCTAAAAAAGGACATATGATAGGGCGTTCATATTTGACACAATATGGCCCACAAAGACACCGAAAGCGGGAGACCCCAATTCTTTGAATTTGCTTATTTTTTTCTAAAGAGATCGAGATGTCTCTTTGCTTTGAGAGATATCTCTCGCCGGGTCAAAGCGATATCTGTCTTTGTGCTAAAGCTATCTCTGAAAGTTTACCCAACAGATATTCTAAAATTTAAAAAAAAATTACTAGTACTCAAAAGTGTCCAAAAGATATAAATATGTCTTTCAAACAGAGGAATACCTCTTTTTGTTTAAAGAGATATTTCTTTAATTAATGGATGATACTCAGTATACATCTCTAGGCTAAAAAGACGTTTCACTAAGTTTAAGAAATACCTCGCAAAGCAAAGTATCTCTTAGTTCTGGAGTCTGGACCTAAAAAATCTGTAAAATTATCATACACATTGAATTGTGGTCAATATATAGTTTAAATACAATTTGGTGAATTTGGTTTCATAGTCCCAAGTATTTAATCAGTAACACAAGTATAAAGGTTCAATACATAGAATACACGCATTTGTTACCTCATAACATTCGGTTACAAATCTAGGTATAATGTAACCTTGACGTGACTTACGCTTCCTTCGTAACTCCTGTACTTACGGCATGTTTTATCCGTAATACATCTGCATATTTTCATCCTACAAAGTTTCGATTTCGAAACATTTACAGTTTACATTTAAAAACGATTGAGTAAAAAATAATAAACATGAATATACGCGGATTATTTCAAAAGTTCTGAGAGCTGTTTGATAAAATATTTACAATTTATATTATACATCGTTTATTAATATTCGCATCAACAATTTTCTAATTAAGTCTCTCGAAGAATTTCTCGAATTCCAACTGAACTTTATTATGATTTTTATTATTAGCTAGTAATTGATATGGTAAAGGTGCAGTTTACATCCGCATTGTCATATATAAACTCTTCTAGGAAATATTACATGCGTTTATTTTGGTCAAAGCCTCATTTACCAAAAAACAGGGAGTTGTGCTGATGATCAGCTGACGTCCATTACCTTATGGTGACAGGCGAGGTTGCGCAGAACCAGGTAAGGTAGAGAAATCGTCACCAATTTACACAGACGAATCAGCGCACGCGAATTATAGAGCAGTATTTTTAGCAAGCTGTCCCTCCAGCTAAGCGTTATTCTACCCTAAGGTTCCCATCAGACAACATGATACTAACAGCTGTTTTTGGATGCCTACTTTTAACAGTGGCCAAAGATCTCGTTATCCAATTCTTGGAACGTTAGACAACAAGAAACTTGATATACAAGACTGACATCGTATGTCAACATCAAAGAAATAAGTATAGAACAAAGTTTTATATGGCTTATTTAGTTTGGAAAATGAAATTGTAACATTTAATGTTAAATATAATTATATCTGAAAGCTAAATATAAAGGCTACAGTATTATAACTTCTCATGACTAAAGTTAACGTTTGTAACTCGTTTAATTTACTTATCCGCAATAATAATTTCAATACAAATTGATAAGCTCGACTTTACATTTATATGAACAAAACATTTCTTCCTTATATAAGCAAAAACCCACCCAGTTAATAATTTACCGGTTATTTATTTTAAGTAAAAATAATTTATCTAAATATGTTGGTAAATAAAGCGCCAGAGTTTGGACTGGTGAATCTGATTTTCAAAGGATATGAACAACGTTCTGGCAATGATGTCTCGAAAGAATAAAATTAAAGAGAAAAAATTCAACTTTCTAATTTATTTTTCTGATGAATGAATGCAATTTTACAATGATAATGTGTCTATAAATAAAAATGAGGATTCCACATATTGGAGATGTAACGCATTTTTCCCGAGACCAATTTGTATCCAACGAACAGGAAAAAGATCACCGACTGCGTCCTGTAATGAAAATAAAAACAGAAGTGTTCCTTAACATACCTTGATTAAAAAAAAATCGATCTACTAAACAAATACTGGTCTAGCCATATGCTAGAGGCATATTACTGAGTATACACATACCGCTGTTGGGAACATTTGGGAGGGCGTCCATGGGATTTCTAAACATGGTGTTCTTGATCCAGTGGACGTTCCATTTTTTGTTGGATATATCCTTCACAGGGCCTATCAAGCCATTTGATTGGATCTTGTACCGCTTCAGCCGAAATCCAATGGGGGTTCTCTCCCTTATACAAAACTCATCCACTTCGTCGTTTATTCGAACATACACATTGATTTGTCGGGCATAAAACACATCGTATAGGAGGTAAAACTTCTTCACATACGGAAACCCTGCAAAAAAATCAACGAGTACTAAAATTTAATGTTAAACGAGTTTAAATTCGCTCCAGAAAAGGGGAATACCAGGGAAGTTAACAAGATCCATATACATGTTGACATGAAGCCCTTTCCCCTGTAAACAAGTGCTTTTAGCAAGAAAAAGAGGAAATATGCAGCGCTTGAAAAAAAAAGAACATTATGTGAATGAATTAGTTAAATCACTAACCGACTTGTTTCACAAAGAAAGGTGTACAACGTTTCTTCTATTAAAACTTGTGATTATGTTTAACATATTTAAGTTCCCACAACTATGCATTTTTACGACACTTTTATGGTTTGAACAAGCACGTTTGCGATTTGCAAATTTTTTGAAATCGCCAACATATGACAAAGCAGATAATGTATTTTAACTCATAGACAGTGGATGTGAAATCTAAAAAAGTTTTTAATTATTCATAAACTTTAGTGACAACTCCCTTTACATCGCCCGTTTATATCTCTATTAAATGAAAATAAGAGGAAAAAAAATCAGCAAAAAAATATTTCGTGTCAAATGAATGTTATAAGGTAACTATTTAGTGCATCGGTAGCATATTGTATTACACATGTAAATTAAAATATAATTTCCCTGTCTTCTTTCATCTAAAATTTATCGGACATATTATCATTAACATTTTTTCTAAAAATTGGGTGAAATTTTAAGATCAAGATCATTTGGTTAAAATCATAGTACATTTTGAAACATTTTGGAAACGTCTTAATTGTCACAGGTAATGTACGTGTCAATTATGAATACTCTTTCTCTCCCTCAATAGCTTTTCAGCAATGATGAAAACTAATCTAACTTGATGGTAAAGGTCACTCTTTCAAATATCATAACGCTTTCGGAAACGACTAGTCACTGGTAATATACTTTTCAATAACGAAGATCCTAGATCTTCTTTAATTTTTTAGAGTGCCCCCCCCCCAACGATGTCAGTCTTGTATATCAAGTTTCTTGTTGTCTAACGTTCCAAGAATTGGATAACGAGATCTTTCCATTTGATTAAACTTGTTACATTACGGATGTGTATAAGAGATGTTTACAAAACAAGCTACAAGACCATAAAGAAACTTCGTCATATGGTGTTAGGGAAGTGAAGTATCAGTGCCTTGCAAACACTAAGCAAAGGAACACTCTGCACAACACACCAAAAAGTAACGAATAACACGAGAGGAACGGAGGTCATTTTGTTTTATGTTTGACACACGATTACGACAAACAAAGATTACACTTAACCATCAGTCTGTTTATTGCTTCGATCTTGTCAAACTTTTTGTACGATTTGGGAAGTTATAAGAACTAGTTGTTGATATTTGATTCTGTGATAAAAGTCAAAACAGAATTTTCCATTAGAACAAGACAATTTTTATTAGAAGAAATTCCAAAATTACATGATTAAAATGTTACTTTCATGATTCATCAATCAAATCGGCATGTTTGTAACATAATACATGACATGCCTCGATGGAAAACATAAATAAGCTGTCAGGAATAATGTCTTATTTCTTTATTTTAGCAAAGTCCGTCTAAAACGTGTCCGTGGTTTACCTCATTTACAGGAAAAGTGAAAAACTACACGAGGAAAGGATAACAATTAATACGTCAGAAATACAAAAGAAACATTAGCCGGAAAGTCGTCACCCTTGTCGCACTCCAATGGGAGTGTAATCAAGATTTTTAATTATTATTAGGCCTTAGTAATGTACTAAGAATATCAATTATATATTTTTTATAATGATAATCACGACGCACGGATACAATAAAAATAGCATGTATATCTATTTGGCACATTTAGTCGCTAATGTACAGAATGACTTTTACACACACGTATTACATTCTGGCGGGCATTAAATGCCAGCGACTGTCCCGTCCATATCCGTGACAAATCACAAGCTTTTTCCTATAAATAATATCATATTTGTTCTCAAAACAAAGGTAAGGAAAACACTCGGTAGGTTGACGTCACTTAGATAATCATTATTAATATTTTGGTTATCTATAGGATTTTTATGCACCACTTCATTTATCATCGAACATTGAACAACTACTAACACGATACCCTGTTTTATATATACATGCATGTACAACCATTACATAAAGGAACAGTCTGATTTTTTCCTCCGGGACCAAGTGGTATAAATAAGTTAACATCCACAATTAGGAGGGGGTTGACATGTGGAAAACTGTCCTCTTTGATCACAGATACCTGCAAGATGATAAAAGCTTCAATTTAAATAAAATATAAGTAAAAAATCGAAAATATACCTGATACATATAAATATCCTAGTTGATTGATTACATATCCATGTCAGTGAGTTACTGAGAGGTTGAACAAGCCCGCACCTGGATGACTGGTGGGGTTTCTAAGAATTCCTCTGTATCGGAGGAAGGAGATCACTCTAGAGTTCATCCTGTACTGGGAGAGGAAGTTACAGAGGGTCCGCAGGGTGTAGTCAGTGGTTACCAGACCCAGTTCCTGGCCATTTCGAACCCCGTCTCCGTCAGAATCCGCCATACACAACTGCTCGGTAAACATATGACCACTGCTGGCAAAGTCCTAATAGAAGAACATAGCGACGTGTGTACTCGTATGACGAAGTCAAAGAACAATACAAAATAAAATTGAATCTTTTAAAGAACTTTTAGTGTCTTTAGTTTAAAATTGGTTATTTTTTCAGAAATGAAATTTTTTTTCGGCTGCAATTAGAACTAAGAAGCACGATTTCAACTACAACTAATTATTTATATGCCTTTACTTCAATTTCGTTGCTCACTTGCAAATTGAATTATTTTATCTTTAAAATATTGAATAAAAGCCATGGCATCGAAAGGAGACAAATTGAAAAACAAAACAAAACATCAAAGCAATTGACTTACTCTTCCAAAACCGTTAAGCTCTGTTGATGAGGGGCTCATGTGTCCAACCCGACCCCACATACTCCCCTGGCAACATGGGTTGGGTACTGCATGTCCATTTAAAATACGATCCCTATATTGTGGTAAAGCATTGGCCACTGTTAAAAGTAGGCATCCAAAAACAGCTGTTAGTATCATGTTGTCTGATGGGAACCTTAGGGTAGAATAACGCTTAGCTGGAGGGACAGCTTGCTAAAAATACTGCTCTATAATTCGCGTGCGCTGATTCGTCTGTGTAAATTGGTGACGATTTCTCTACCTTACCTGGTTCTGCGCAACCTCGCCTGTCACATTTATGCCTAATGGGCCCTGATTGGTAATAAATTCTATTCTATTCTATTCTATAATTGTAGATGTGTCACCTCTGGCTAGATGAAACAAACGAGGGGGATCGCTTCATAGATGGCATTTCTAACGTCAAGTCCAAAAATTTCAAAGCAACATGGCTGAATAGAGAAAATTATAAACAAATCTTGCGTAATTTTATCCCAAATCAAAGGAAATACGGTATGGCATCACAAATAAAACTTTAAATGTTAATTAATTGCCTTGTCTGTAACATTAAGTTTAAACAAATTACAAATTTGACAATTCTAAATATCGTAACATTTCTTATTTCACAAAATTCCTTGTTAATTTTGGCAGGTAGCGAGGCAGGAGATATAAACTGATTTAAACCCATCCTTTCTTGGAAAACAGACTCATTTTGTGATGTTTTAATAAATTTATTCAATTTAAAAAAAAAAGCAACATATTTGTTGTCTCAACAGATGTACATGAACAAAAGTAGAAAAAATAAGTAAAAATATCAAATTCTTGCCATTGAAGACTGAACTGAAAATGCTACAATGAACAAAGAAATAAAAATAAAATTGTTGCTGTTAGTCAGCTATCAGTTCATGAACCACATTGCATGGCACATTATTTAAACAATAACAATATCTAACAATACAAATCAACACAGTATGGTGGGGTTTTCATTTACACACATAAAACAAATATGATATGTATTGTAAATGTTGGTATTTTGTATAAATGCATCAATTACTAATTGTGAATAAAAAACAGCTTTTATGTCTGTATTATACACTTTTCACTTTTTTTTTTCCTAAATCAAAACAATTCTCAAAGTTTTGTATGTGTGTGTTTTGTTATTAACAAAACAATTTCATTTCACCGAAAACATAGACTCTGTTGTGTGTAGAGATGTGATAACAGCCTTCCTCCATTTACATTACAGTTGTGTATGGAGATGTATAAACGTAACATCCTGTATTACATTACAGCTGTGTGTAGAGATGTATAAACAGTCTGCTTTACATTACAGTTGTGTGTAGATATGTATAAACAGCCTGTTTTACATAACAGTTGTGTGTAGATATGTATAAACAAACTGCATTACATTAAACTTATGTGTAGAGATGTATACACAGCCTGTATTACATAGCAGTTGTGTGTAGAGATGTATATAATATACCAACTAAACAGGTTTGTATCACATTACAGTTGTGTATACATAACAGTTGTGTGTAGATATGTATAAACAAACTGCATTACATTAAACTTATGTGTAGAGATGTATACACAGCCTGTATTACATAGCAGTTGTGTGTAGAGATGTATATAATATACCAACTAAACAGGTTTGTATCACATTACAGTTGTGTGTATAGATGTATATAATATACCAACTAAACAGGTTTGTATTACATTACAGTTGTGTGTAGAGGTGTGTAGTGTAGAGATCTGAATCAATTGAGGGCAGTCTTTCCATTCCCTGAAATGTCTGTATATTATCATGTAACCTGGAACAAATTCCACTGATAATGTCCTCCTTTAACTGCTCAAGGTCATTGGATGTTAACACTTGACCCCTGTTACTTGTCTGAACTTTGTCTGTGGGGACATTCAGTGGGCTTTGACCTTGACCTGTCCCTGATTGTAGGGGGTGAACAGTCATGTTAAACTTCTGTATGAGTGAGATGATTTCCTGTTTTGTGCCCTGTAACAGGTTGGCTGCCTGGTAGGATTCTTTTTTCCTATCTTCTCTCAATTCGTATCTGTAAAGAAATTTAAACTTTTAGAATCAACATTTTTAAAAATTATATCTGTATCTATTATATAAATCATGGCACAAAGAAATTCAGTTATTAATATGGAATAAATCTCAAGGTTCTTTAAATTCAATGTAAACAAGATGTGTTTGTGAAACACTATGCACTCGGCGGCAACAAAATTCGAAAAGCTATTTTTAGGTAACAGTAAAGGTCACAAGGTCATTGACCTTGGAGTCATTTGAAACAACTTAATTAGCGAAGTATGCATACCAAATATGAAGTCTCAATTTTTCATGGTATAAAAGTTATGGTGAAGATTCAAAAAAGCTATATTTAGCATATTTGTCACAGTAAAGGTCACAAGGTCATGACCTTTCTGTCATTTAAAAAAGCTTTATTAATAGAATGTGCATACCAAATATAAAGTCTCTATCCTTCATGATTCAAAAGTTAAGGCGAAGGTTAAAATTTGCATACAAAAAAGATATTTTTAGCATATAGGTCAAAGTCAAGGTCACAAGGTCATTGACCTTTGTGTCATTTGAAAGAGTTTCATTAGTGGAGTATGCATACCAAATATGAAATCTGTATCTTTCATGGTTCAAAAGTTATGGGGAAGGTTAAGGTTTTCAGACAAAAAGCTATTTTTAGAATATAGGTCACACTCAAGGTCAAAAGGTCATTGACCTTGATGTCATTTGAAAGAGCTAAATTAGTGGAGTAAGCATATCAGGTATAAAGTTTCTATCTTTCATAATTCAAAAGTAATGGCGAAGGTTAAAGTTTGCGGACAAACAAACAAACAGACAGACAAACGAGACAGAACAAAAACAATATACGACTTCGATCTATTGATACGGGCGCATAAAAATGTTGACTGCACAAGTTTAATTTTTTAAAATTCACCTGAAAATAATTCACAATTTCTAAAGAAACGTAGTAAATCTTGAAAAGCACAGTTTCTTCAGGGAAGAATTTTAAAACACTTAACAGCTTAGGACACAATTGCATTATACTGTGCTGACTTTACCTCAGACTGGAGATGTCCTGTTTGATTTCCAGCAAGTCGTCTTCATTTACTCCATCTAACTGTTTGTCCTTCTTAAACTGATGAATGTACCGACTGACCAGTCGCCGCATTATGTCCTATGATAAAAATGATAAGACTTTTCAATTTTTTAACACATTGATTTTTGTCTATATACAAGAAGCCCTTGGGCCTAGACTATCACCAGTAAAGCATAAATTTCTTAGACTATAACCACTTTCACTCTACTCGGAACTGCATAGTCTTGACCCATCTCAATAAAATAACTCTATAATGATAAAAATATGCAGCTTGTTTTCTAGAAGTTTAGAAGAAAAGAGGGTACTGGTAAAGTATACATTATACTAAGATTTCAGTATACATGTATGACCAACAGTCTCACTCTGGGGGTAGATATGGGACTTACCATGGGAAGGGAAAAGGGTGTAAAAAATGAATGATTAAATATTTCAGTGCATACATAAACAGTACCTAAACCTAGTTCCCTGGATCAATTTTATTAAACTTGAGTAATGAGTATTCTGTAGAGATTTAACTGAAAGTACCAGACTTTAACTGCTACTGGCCTTCTCAAAAAAAAAAGGACCCATGGTCAAGGTTAATAACCCCCTCCGGGCATGAGCTATTAGTCTTAGAACAATCTGATGATAAGACATATAGCATCATTACCTGGTAATGCTTCTCTTCATTAGATCGGACACTAGTCTGAGCACTCAAAGGGGGGCGGTACTTCACCTGAAAGAAATTTCAAGTAACTATAGTTTATCAATATTTTTTGAAAGTTACAACAAATCATCATGGTTCCTTTTGGTTCCTGGCAAAACACAGGGCCTCAATTTATAACAAAATGTCCGATTAAATTTTTTTCTTTGAACCTCGTACAGATTTTTTGGCATTTCAAATTAATTGACTCTTTTTTTCCCTAAAAAATAATTTAACAAATTAAAATGACAAAATAGCAGACAAAGAATATAAATTATTGAGACAACCTACTACAAAAAATCAGATTTTGACTTTAAAGTTAAACTACATAATGCAACTCTACATTATTGTAATTAATAACAATTTTTTAATTAAAAACATGCATTGAAAAAAAAGGTATGGGAAAAATTTATTTGTAGTCTTTAAAGTAGAGACTTGGCTGTGCATTAAGACATCTATTTAGGTAATGACAGCCAAACTGTCTATGTAATTCAAGAACCCACATCCTTATGCACACCCATGTAAAACTTTAATCACTTCCTTCTAAACAAGGACACATTTTTCTCTGAATATGTCATAAAATCCTTGAGATCTTTGAGTTATTTTCAAAAGGACAATTCTGACAACATAAGTTTGTCAAATTTTATTGGCAGGGATTATTAATTTTCTACAAGTCTATACAGGAGTATACACATTGAGTCAATTGTGCATTGATTGCAATGATGATAACCATCTAAAATTCATTTTTTTAATTTAATTTACAGGTTTTTTAAAACACTGTGTATACTGGAATTGATACATATGTACTACTCTAATCATAAAGCCTTCAAATAATTCCTTGTCAATCAATATTGACCTAATGATATTCTTAAACAAACTAGAGGCCCATGCCCCATGGGTCTTAAGGGTCACCTGAGTATAATGCAACTCTGTAAATCATTAATGAGATGAAAATTTATAAAATGATAGTCTTTGATAGAAAATTTGTAAAATAATAAAATCTCTGATAGACTAAGATGTTGCTTAAAGGGCCTTGATTTTCAAAACTTCTGTAGAGGGCTCAATGTTCATAATGTTTATTGCAATAATGCTAACAGTGTGTATGCTTGATGCCAAGGAATGGAGAAAAATGACTGAGAGCTTTTACTTTACCTTACCTGGAGAGGGGGGGGGGGCAAATGTTAGAATTCATAATTTTTGTCCAAATTGCCCAAACATTCTATATATCAATGTTTTTTTAATTGCTTCAGCAGTTTCAGAGAAAAGCTGAAAATGTCCAAATACTACTTAGAGAGGGCCCCAGTATTCTGAACCATTAATCACATTGGCTACCCTACCTTTACGCTGCCCACAGAGGTACGGCGCTTAGGTCTACGGAAATGTTGCTTGTCCTGCATGCAGCTACTGAGCAGGTCCTTGATAAAACAGACAGCATAGTAGATAGATTTAGGGCTGATGATAAGGTTAAAGGGAGAAGGAAGAGTGGATCCCTCGTCAAAATAACCCATCCACAGCTTGGAACGGGAAAATTTCCACTCCATATCAGCATGGTTCTGAAAAATAGAATTTCTATTTAGAACATATCTGCAAGTAAAGAGCTTCTGATTGGGCAAAGCTCTTCTGTTAAGTTTGAGGACTAAATTTCATGTTTGTATTTACCTCAATATTTTGGAAAGAGTTGGACATCATGGCAATTAGCATGTTAATAAGTACAATAATAGCCATACAATGATATAACATGAACATCAAGCGGCCGAGCATCACTGTAAAGTTCTGACCATTCTGGATTCTGAGGTCATGCTTTGTTGTGATCCCAAACAAAGACCAGTATAACGTAGCATAGCTCTCCCCCAGCCTGGAAGTATCAACAGAAAATTTCCCAGCTAAAATTATTTCTTCTTTTTCAAAAGACAGAATTACAATTCTGATACAAGAGAACTTAAGAAATAAGAACATAAAACTCACGATACAAATGCCACTGGGTCCTCTGGAACACGACTGTTATAGTAGTACCAGTAGAGCTGGGTCATTCCACATGCAAAGGATGTCAGCACCAGGAAGAAAATGAAGAGAAATTTCCCAATGTCAATCAACATGCAGCCTAAGGAGATCTGGAGGGGTCCTAGATGCTGATTAGCCTGAGCCAAGAATATGATCCTAGAGAAGCTAAATACATTGGCCACTGCGAACAGTCCCTCAGCCAGAAGGGAAGGGTCAATGATGGGCCAGTCCTTCCTGGGAATGTCCCTGTCTCCGTATTTACCTGATTCAATCTGTACATACGCGACAAGTCGGAGAGAAAACGTAGCAATATAGAGCGATAGCATCAGGAAATCTAGCCAGTTCCACCATTGTCTGGTGTACGCCTTCAGTCCTTCCTCCCACAACTGTTTACACTCAGCCCAAACAAACCCTAAAAATACAATCAATCTTTCATAAAACAAAACTTTGTTACATTTTCAAAATACCATTAATAATAAATTTGAAAGAATTTGCACTGACCCATCACCCAAAGAAATATGAGCCACTCGAGTTCTGAGGGTGGGGGTCCCCGTATGTTTCCTCGGTCGCTTGGACTACTGATGTCTGTAGAACAGAGCACCAGGAGAATCAGAAACACCCCAAATGAGGCACTGTGATATAGAAACTTCATAAACGGACTCCGCAGGAGTTGTCCTATCTTGCTCCGTGGGAAGATCAGGTAATATACAGCCATGAATGGACCAATCAGGATAAGTCCCATACACAGCAGGAACTTGGTCAGGCCATTCCTCTTTCTCCATCCAGGCAGACCCTCGTACCAAATGGAGGTCAATAACTGCTGGCAGTGGGGATGGGATACAAACTGAAAGTAGAAGGATACAAACTGAATGTGATTTCCAAGATAATCAGGACATCTAATTTGATTTCACTGTTTTTGCCAGTAAAGCAAATCCAAGCACATGTATTTTACAAGAGGCCAGAGAACCTTACAAGGCCAAAATGGTGGCTATCAAATAAATGTCAAATGACGTGATCAAATGATGCTTTGGATCTTGTCAGATATAACTCGCTATGGGTGTATTTATTGTAAATACTAGCCAATGATCCATCTTCTATTTATATTATAAAGACTTATTCACTACACTGTCAATATACAGAAAAATCAAACGATAAATTACAGAAACAAAACATTAGAATGATAATTGAAGAGATGAAGCCTAACAAAATAGTTTTTTCTCATCTTCTTGTGATCTTTAAAGAACATAAGGAAATTTGTCCTTAGGCCACCGTAATCGTGAAAACATTTCTTTTTAATGTCAAACTGTCTCAGTTGCCCTTACGACAACAAATCAACAAGCTACCTTACATCTCTTCATTTAGAGCGAACCATATAAAAATGACTTATTAATTTTATTAAAGCTCGCACTGAACTTGTAATGAACTCTGTTATGTAATTTCTTACCCTAAGGTGTTTATCAATTTCCTTAAGAAAAGATGACCCATCAAAAGTTTTTAAAAAAAGATGTCTAACAGAATTGTTATATGAAGTAAATGTTTGTGTAATATTAATCGCTGGTGTCATTTTCTCCATTTCTTCCTGTCATGTTAATTAATATAAAACAGCAGGTGAAAAGAACATTGACATATGAGCATGTGTTTTGATTTGGATTAAAAAAACAAATTGAGTATAATTTAACAAACATTGAAAAGGTGTGTCAAATGAGTACTGGTTTTAGAAAACCTGTTTCTTTCCCAAAGGCAAAAAAATTTAGAAAAAAAGGTTATCTAAGTTATCACCATTTAGGCTGGCGAAATTTATTTTTTTGTCTAACGTCACCTATAAACTTCAAAACCTATGAGGGAGGGAGGAAAAAATAAAACAAAATTTTCAAACAGATGAATATTTAGTCTACTAAATGAGTTAAAATACTGTCAATATTTGTAGACTTGCACAAGCTTTATGTTGATTAATCATTTTCTCAAAAAATCTCACTTTAAATGACAGATTGAATACACTCAGCTCAAATGTACAGTCAAGGGACATAATTATTCGCCACTTCCGCGTGAATTGCGTCACGTTTTCTCACATGTTCGGTAAAGTAGAGCTGAGCACTATTTTTAGACAAAAGATTCTCCCATTCTATTTTTATCTTTATGCACACAATATTTTGTCGTCTGCTATATTGTTTTTCGATAAATATATGTGAAAACAACATTGGTCGCAGGGGGAAAGAATTAGATACGTCCGTCAGAAGTATGGTTGTAGAAGCATATAAAAACAACAGAAATACATCAGAATTGGCGAGGATATTAGGAATCCCTAGGCCAACAATACGTAGTATTGTTAAAAAGTTTGATGAAACGGGACAGGTAGAAAATTGATGAGGAAGAGGGAGGAGGAAAGTGTTTACAGACGGAGACCAAAAACAAACTTTCATTTGTAGTTAAAGACAAGAGGCCCACGGGCCTTATAGGTCACCTGAGTAGCATGTAACAACTTTCCAACAACTGAATTTGGTTTGACTATTTTAAACCAAAAGCCTTGAAATTCACAATTTTGAAAGAGGCAACATTGCTTATCATAACTTAGAGAGGGCCCCAGTATTCTGAACCATTAATCACATTGGCTACCCTACTTTAGAGAGGGCCCAAATATTCTGAACCATTAATCACATTGGCTACCCTACTTTAGAGAGGGCCCCAGTATTCTGAACCATTAATCACATTGGCTACCCTACCTTAGAGAGGGCCCCAATATTCTGAACCATTAATCACATTAGTTACCCCTACCTTAGAGAGGGCCCTAATATTCTGAACTGTAAATCACATTGGTTACCCTACCTTAGAGAGGGCCCCAATATTCTGAACCACTAATCACATTGGCTACCCTACCTTAGAGAGGGCCCCAGTATTCTGAACCATTAATCACATTGGCTACCCTACTTTAGAGAGGGCCCCAATATTCTTAACTGTTAAACACATTGGCTACCCTACCTTAGAGAGGGCCCCAGTATTCTGAACCATTAATCACATTGGCTACCCTACCTTTACGCTGCCCACAGAGGTACGGCGCTTAGGTCTACGGAAATGTTGCTTGTCCTGCATGCAGCTACTGAGCAGGTCCTTGATAAAACAGACAGCATAGTAGATAGATTTAGGGCTGATGATAAGGTTAAAGGGAGAAGGAAGAGTGGATCCCTCGTCAAAATAACCCATCCACAGCTTGGAACGGGAAAATTTCCACTCCATATCAGCATGGTTCTGAAAAATAGAATTTCTATTTAGAACATATCTGCAAGTAAAGAGCTTCTGATTGGGCAAAGCTCTTCTGTTAAGTTTGAGGACTAAATTTCATGTTTGTATTTACCTCAATATTTTGGAAAGAGTTGGACATCATGGCAATTAGCATGTTAATAAGTACAATAATAGCCATACAATGATATAACATGAACATCAAGCGGCCGAGCATCACTGTAAAGTTCTGACCATTCTGGATTCTGAGGTCATGCTTTGTTGTGATCCCAAACAAAGACCAGTATAACGTAGCATAGCTCTCCCCCAGCCTGGAAGTATCAACAGAAAATTTCCCAGCTAAAATTATTTCTTCTTTTTCAAAAGACAGAATTACAATTCTGATACAAGAGAACTTAAGAAATAAGAACATAAAACTCACGATACAAATGCCACTGGGTCCTCTGGAACACGACTGTTATAGTAGTACCAGTAGAGCTGGGTCATTCCACATGCAAAGGATGTCAGCACCAGGAAGAAAATGAAGAGAAATTTCCCAATGTCAATCAACATGCAGCCTAAGGAGATCTGGAGGGGTCCTAGATGCTGATTAGCCTGAGCCAAGAATATGATCCTAGAGAAGCTAAATACATTGGCCACTGCGAACAGTCCCTCAGCCAGAAGGGAAGGGTCAATGATGGGCCAGTCCTTCCTGGGAATGTCCCTGTCTCCGTATTTACCTGATTCAATCTGTACATACGCGACAAGTCGGAGAGAAAACGTAGCAATATAGAGCGATAGCATCAGGAAATCTAGCCAGTTCCACCATTGTCTGGTGTACGCCTTCAGTCCTTCCTCCCACAACTGTTTACACTCAGCCCAAACAAACCCTAAAAATACAATCAATCTTTCATAAAACAAAACTTTGTTACATTTTCAAAATACCATTAATAATAAATTTGAAAGAATTTGCACTGACCCATCACCCAAAGAAATATGAGCCACTCGAGTTCTGAGGGTGGGGGTCCCCGTATGTTTCCTCGGTCGCTTGGACTACTGATGTCTGTAGAACAGAGCACCAGGAGAATCAGAAACACCCCAAATGAGGCACTGTGATATAGAAACTTCATAAACGGACTCCGCAGGAGTTGTCCTATCTTGCTCCGTGGGAAGATCAGGTAATATACAGCCATGAATGGACCAATCAGGATAAGTCCCATACACAGCAGGAACTTGGTCAGGCCATTCCTCTTTCTCCATCCAGGCAGACCCTCGTACCAAATGGAGGTCAATAACTGCTGGCAGTGGGGATGGGATACAAACTGAAAGTAGAAGGATACAAACTGAAAGTGATTTCCAAGATAATCAGGACATCTAATTTGATTTCACTGTTTTTGCCCGAATTCAGTAAAGCAAATCCAAGCACATGTATTTTACAAGAGCCCAGAGAACCTTACATGGGATCAACAAAATACTTGAATAAAGTAATTGATAAATAAATCAAAAAGTAGATCCATCTACTCTCCAACACTCAAGCACTCCCATTAATTGTCACAATCTTTACCCAGACAAAACATATTACAATAATGCTAAGGACCATGGAGCAATTCAAGAACCATTTTATATTCTTATTTTATTTCATTGGCCTCTTGGTCTAAAAGAATACATTTATACAGAGCTGAGATATGTTTGTCTCATTTTACATTTTAATTTCTTTCATTTATTGGTCTATCTGTCCATCAAAAACTATGAAAGTATACTTTTAGTATTATGCATCAGAACATTCTTGTTAATCTGAAAGACATAAATATATATTATAATAAATTATAAACTGAAAGTGATTTCCAGAACGGATATTGTCATCAAGATAATTAAGACATCTAATTTGATTTCATAAATTTATTATAAATTGATCTAGAATTTTAAAAAAAAAACCAACATACCATTTCAGATAAACCGTATAAGTGGAAATTTGAGCGAGACACAATTTTAACAAATTCACCTTAAAAATTAGTATTTTATTTTTAGCGAGAAGTAATTTTAGCAAATTTAAAATGTTTACTAATTAAAAGAAGCTATTACAACTAAAACAAAATAATCTTTAGCAATAATCAATTTTTAAAGATCTCAACACCCTGGCTAATAATGCCCAAATTAAATTTGCTTATACATGGTATTTAACTCCAAATAATATGAACATTTTCTAGCTAGCAATATACTCTGAAATGGTTTTAAAATCTAATTCCATCCAATTTTGGTATTTGCTTCTGTAGATGAAATTAAAGAAACAGATCATGTAAATTTCAAGTCCCATGCATATAACAGAGTTTAGAGTCCAACTCCAGAATAATATCATAGCCTAAGAAACTAATGATACTAAGGTGACCTTCAAAGCCCATGGGTCTCTTGTCCTTGTCATTGGTTCTGCAGAGAGTGACAAACTGTGGTAACTGTTAAATGAATTCAATTTTCTTTGAATCCCACTCTACCATTTGCTGTTTGAATTTTTTTTATCAGATGGTGGCCTTAAGGTCATACCTTTTTTCTAGTAAATATCAAAATCCTTAACCCAGAGGGTATAAATTTCCCAAGAGGTATTGTATACCTAATTTTTTATTCATGCGCTAGAAATATCCTTAAGTGTCTTGATTTTTTTCAATTTCAGTCGTGAAAATTATCGTTGCAGATGGATTCCAAATTGACTAATTGTGAATAAATGATGTCGCAAATAATAGTTAGTTTACAGTATCCTTGCTCATCATTATCATGTCTTGCTTTTTTTCTACTAAATAAAGAGCAATTTTGAATAGGTACCCTTGCTTATCATAACCAAGCACATACACGTACCAAAATTAGTTGAAATTGGTTAAGCAGTTTCAGAAAAGAAGCTGAAGACCTTCCAAACCTATGTAGACATTGACAGAAAAACAGATGGCAATGGCCAAGACATCTGGATGACTCTGTTGACCTAAAACATGGACTAGCTTCCTTAGAACTCACTTCATGTTGTTTGATGTATAGATATTCATGATACTTAAATTTAAAAGTAGGGATATTTGAAGAAGTCTATGTACTTGTTTACCACAACTGGCAAGTAGGACAGTAGGACAACATGTCTTGCAAGAATTCCATAGGTCTATTTATCCCATGTTTACCCCTTCATCCCGTGGATATGACTCAATGGATATTTTTAAGGTCTTCCGTTTCCAACTGAAGACCTTCTACTGATTCTGATGGTAAAGATTATTATTCTTTTTTCTTCTACTTCCTAGACCGCAACTTTAAGGCCTCATATCTCAATCATTTCTCGACGGATTTTGCTCAAATTTTAAGAGATTATAGACGTTTATAAACTCTATCAGAATGCTGACGAAATTTCAAAAAGTCACTTCCGGTTTTGAGTTAGTTCCCTTTAAACGAAAATTTATAGGCTTTCGTTTCCGGACAAAGGCTCCGAGACGGCTAAAGCTGGAGCAGAAATTCTACTGATTTTAGATAATAGAAGGATTGAAGTTGTGCACATCGGTTCTTGTTTTTCGATTTCTCTATTCAAAATGGCACTATATAGGGGTAAAAAATTAGAACGCTTAAAAGAACCAAAAATTACTCATATTTTGCTTTTTATCTTCTAAACTAAAAATATTTTGTTAAAATATATAGAGCATAATTTGTGCAGAATTAGAAGATCTTTTAAGTGATATGTCGGTAAAAGGGCTGACCCCTAAATTAAGGGATCTAGAGGGGCCAAAAGTTTTTTCCAGATATCTCAAAAAGTATTGAGAATTTGTTAAACATCAAAGAAGCAAAGTTGTTGAAAATGTCAGGCTTAATCTAATAGAGTCGTCGAAATACGTCCAGCGTCGTCACTTCCGGCCAGGAAAACGCGTATTTTGCCGTTTTTGGCTAAACTTAAAAATAAATTTTCCGGGCATTGTCGTCACTTCCTGTCAAACCGGAAGTAGGTAAAACTGGCTTATTTTTGCATTACTTAACTTAGCTTTAGAGGATTCAAAGCATTTTGGGGCGTTATTTCTCATTTTGTGAAAATGAAAGGTACTTCCAGTCAAACAAGACGGAAGACCTACTCGTTGCTTTGCAACGAGCTTTGCTCTAGTTTTGATATCCAACTTTTGTGATATCACAATGGTTTTGCATTAGATTGATGAAGTGAAGTTCTATATAAAAACAGAGAAAACATTGGTTACCATAATGATATATAACCAGAAGTCTCTGTCGAGACTGAAGCTCTACTGGTTTGAACTTATAGCAAAGGAAGAGAAAAGTACTTAAGCAGCTGGGATTTGAAACTAAATAGAATAATGATCGTTGATAAAGTCTCTTTATGTTCTTAGTGTAGTCTACTTGTGTGCCAAGTTATACTGAAATCAGACCAAAACTGTAGGAGGAGTAGCATTTTGAAACAATTTTACAGACATTTCTATTTTTAGTACCCACGGCAACACCGTTCATCAAAATTAAAATTCGATACACAGAATTATGCATCTTAGTGTATTCTACTTATGTGCCAAGTTATATTGAAATGAGACCAAAACTGTAGGAGAAGTAGCATTTTGAAACAATTTTACAGATATTTCTATTTTTA